>UNPT01000140.1:0-112668 GCA_900536445.1 Hymenoscyphus occultus
CCTAACCCTAACCCTAACCCTAACCCTAACCCTAACCCTAACCCTAACCCTAACCCTAACCCTAACCCTAACCCTAACCCTAACCCTAACCCTAACCCTAACCCTAACCCTAACCCTAACCCTAACCCTAACCGCTATCCCTCGAGGATGAATGGTCAATCTAGTAGACGCGGTCTCTCGTCGCTGTCCGGTGTCTCGGCTGCCTCTAGGATGATTCATCTCTGGCTTCGGCTTTGGGTGTCCTAACGTCAGGCCCCTAGTGGTCTGGCTAGTCTCTATACAAATGTCACGTCCGGCGCTTCGCCTGATCACGAGCAAAGTAATCTGTGTTAGGCCTCGGTCTATTTACTACCTCTGTTAGTAGCGCGTCCTACTTCTGTACCTATTACGACACCGTGGACGCAATTTTTGCTATAATAAGTAAGAGCGGTTCTGGTTATCAGCTAAAAAGCTAAAGTTATACTATATTCTAATAGGAATACTAGGATGAAAATCTCAGTAAGTCTACTATTAGCACGCCTTAGATAGAATAGATATTAACTGTACGTTTACGCGCCCGGCGGCTTCGGCTGCCCGGTGTTGCGACCTACACCCTAACCTTCCCCTTTATCTAACGCGTAGTTAAGTCAGCCAAAAACAGACACTCCCACGGAATATATAAACACAAGCAATCACACTCCCTAATAAGCCTTCAAGGCGAAAGAAGTTACCGGTTTACACCATAGCTTCTAGGATTCTTGCTTCTCATCAGTTTTTTCAAAATACCTCTTCACGTGTTCTTACCCATTATCAATAACCCTAACCCTCTAAGAATAGTACTAAATCTACGCTCGAGAGATTACGCTCTAGAAAGGGCTACATTAGGTTTGATTACTAATAGTAAATCAAGACTAAGTACGTATAGCATTACATTATTCCGCTCTAGCATATACAACTTTTAGTTATATAGAAAAGGCCTTTTTCCTAAGTTTTTGTAAAAAACAGTACATTTTCCTACCAAAAGTAATAATTATACCGAATCCTATTAGATCGCTTAACTAAGCTCAGACCAGTGCGTTTCTGGCCGCAGCTGAGGGGATACAAGCATGGATTCGTGTTATTCTCTTTGCCTAGTAAACAGTACTAACTATTACGCTCCAGAAACATCTTCTTGGACAACGCCTAATCCAATATTGATAGTTAGTAAACCAAAATACATCTTTTTTTCCAAGTACTAAGCGTTGCGTTATAGCGGCCACGCAAGCTATTTATTTTAAAAACTTATACTCTGCCTTTTGGTCGTTATTGGTTCCGTCTTCCCGAATTAGAACTAACCTCATCCTGACTCCCGCCTCACCTAGCCAATCAGAGAGCACAGAACCAAGCGTCATCAGACCGGTGGTATTAAGTTGTTGGCGTAGGGGTAAATAGCGGGCCGTGAGTCGAGTTTCGAGGGTCCGGTAGGGGGCTGCTGGAGAGTAGAAGTAAGGGGAACAAACTACTACCTTGCTGTAGGTCTGTATAAAGAAGGCTTCAATCGAGACGAATTCCATTATAAGATAGTATATAATGCTATACCTACAAGTGATTCTACACCAATGCATGAACTCCCGCATGCTTAGATATCCCTAGGAACACCAACTTTTAGTGAATTAAACAAAATACCAATAAAATAATTGTCTATTCTCATTTCAAATTCAAGTTATTCCGGGCACACAATATCGGATAACTCGTACCGGAATCGTGATTCTAGCGAGTTCACGTTTTGGGGTGGTATCAAAGTGGGTTTTAGGCGAACATGGGAGATAGTATGAATCCCAAAAGTGTTGGGAATACTTGACAGACGTCACTCGAGATGGCAGGGGTTCCTTGAGAATTTGGTAGTAGATGAAGTTCAAATAGAGTTTTCGATAGCAGTCATAATTATGCCGCACTCTACGCTACTTGGTAGAGCCTTGAAGGTAGAAAAGCATAACTTTAACTTAAGTAGCCGAAGATATCAGATTCCTCCCAACAGATCCACCCTTTCTGTCACAATGTCTTCACTTCGCGCGTCTGTGAGAACTGCTGTGGCTTTTCTAGCTGTAGCAAATGCCCAAGAACAACCGCTATTGTCAACCATCGCCGGTATTCCGGAACTGTCCACCTTCTCGACAGTGGTCAACGGAAGTGGTGGAAACAAACTTAATCCGGCGTTGGAGGAGCGCTTCAATTCTAAACTCGACGGACGTAAATACACAGCTTTTGTGCCTACCAACGATGTGAGAGCCGCTGGGCGCCCAGGGAATAGATGTTTATTACATGTTCATGTGTATACATTTGAGCATTACTAACCTTCTCCATAGGCCTTCGCAAAGATTCCGTCCGCGTTTGTAAGTGCCCTAACTGCGGCACCCGCGTACCCTCTCTTGGAGGCCATTATCCGGACACATATTGCTGAAGGGCAGGTGAACTCGGGAAATCTCACCTCCTCGTCGCCCATCATAGCCATTGAGGGTTTTCCGCTCTCCATTACCACTACCCAAACCAACGCCATCCTCATTAACAAGCAAGCCCAGCGCGTAGGAGATGAGACTCCCGCATCCAACGGGGTCGTCCACAGAATTGACCAAGTCCTCAACCCATTTACGGGCTACTTCGGCGTCAGCAACACCAGTTCCGCGCCAGCACAGTCGTCCCAGGTGAAGGGTACGATCAGTGACATCCTCTCTACGGACCAGCGCCTATCCACCATCCGCGATGTTCTCCTCGCTCTGCAACCAGACTTAATTCAGAACCGCTTGCGCTTATCCTCCCCGCAGCAGCAGCAAATCTTCGCAGCACCATCAAATGTGGCATTTGCTGCCGCACCACCTGGGACACCGGAAGCATCAAAGGCGCCCTCGAATCAGCCGCTATCCTTCCAGCTATTTAGCTTTGGACTGCTAAATAATCCTAATCCTGCCGCTAAGCTTGCCGACCTGAATCTCGCCGAGGGGAGCGCGCAACGAGCGAATTCCTTTACCGGGATCAACGTTAGCGTAGCCCAGAAAACGCCGGACGGTGCTGTGTTGGTGAATAATGCGGCGGTAGAGGGTGAGGTTTGCGGGTCGAATGGGTGCGTATGGCTTGTGGATCGGATTTTGGATCCGCTGTATTTGGTTTTTGGGCCGTTGGATAGGGCGTAGGTAACTCGTGATATGAGTGTTATATTTTGTAATTATGTAACTTTGGATTCTGCTGTAATGTACTAAGTAGCATTGGTAGGTATTACTAAAATCATATGTTTTTTTTCAGGTATAAATTTAACTTTATGTGACACGACTACCTTTGAGGTGTGGATTGACTATAACTAGTTCTGGGAACTAGAGATTCCAGTAGCTGTAGACTTTCTGGTTGTCATAACCATTGAAGTCCGGAATCAAGGAAAAAGCGGACGAGTTTTACCTTGAAAGAGAAAAGATCTCGATAATTCTCTCAGGTCTAGAAAGCTAATGCGTGATGAATCTTTGCTTCTCCATGGATTAGGCAGAGTATTAAAGTCAGCAACGATTTGGAAAGTGTACTATTACTAACAGGGAAGATAAGCTACCGGGTTAGTGTCGATGTCTTTAAAAACAAACTCATAGCGAACTAGAATAATTCCCTACTTTTTAAAGAATAATGACAAGTTTTCTTTTCGTAGAACGAAGCAATCATCTCATTCTTTTTCGCCTTCTCAGGATATTATAATTGTAAGGGACAAATTTGTAGGAAGACTAATATAGATTATAGTTCTTGTTAACGTGTAGGTTTAGAGGTTCCTCTATAGTAGTAAGACGGTTTCTGATAGTTAGATTATAATTCAAGTATTATAAATACTAGCTTTCAATTGACTCTATATCCCCTGAAATATAGACAAGTTTAAATTTGTATATAAAAAGAATTTTTAGGAAATAATACCATGTTCTTATTTTATTTACTATTATATTACTAGAGTATATTATATAAACACAGGATAAAAACAAGTAATATTCTTATAATTAAAATTTCATAAATTATAATTAATAGTTTAATTACATTTAAAATCTATTCGCCTATATTTATCACGTATACTAGTCGTTTATTATAAATGAAAATAAAAAGTATAAGTCTAAAGAGAGGTGTATTTAGTGACTACATTGTAGAATTGAATTACGTTTAACTATAAATTTAACCTTTTACAAATGTAAAATATAGTACTTTATAAAACCTTTATTAATAACTATTTCATACACATTTAGATTAGAGCTCGTGAAGGGTCAGAAGACAAGATTAAGAGTAAAAGAATATAATATTTTAAATTATGTTTTTCAAGTTCCCCAAGCCTCCCTACTTCCCTTGCCCACGCTTTATATCTCAGGTAGGTATTAACCAAGCCAGAAGTGTATACTTCATGCGCACTAAACCTTCTATCTATTATAGCCTAGGTCGCCTTTCGTTTCCAGCCTATACACTCCTTCCAATGGAGTTACCTTCCTAGCCCATGTAAGTCTAGAAAACCTTTCCTCTCTTCCCTTGGGTCGTATATATGAATGCGTGTGCCCATAGCCTCCTGTGCCCTAAGCAGGGCCGATTTGAGGAGGCCCCTTCAATGGCCGAAGGACTTCGACTCTGTAAGGGGGTGGTTCAGGTGTATTTGTCAATTTGTTTTTGAACTGTTTAACAGTTTTGATGGTCTTTTCAAGCCACGGTGGGCTGAAGGGGCCTCCGTGTAGGTGAAATAAGTATTCGGGCCTAACTTTCACTTCCCATCTAGGTAAATAGTTAGCTTACACATATCGTGAAATTTAAGAAAAGAAAGCTTACGCGGCAGTTTTAGTCGGAAGAGTACTAACAAGAGGAAGGGCAGTTGTTGAAGATAGAATAGTAGTAAGAAGGACAAGAGCAGTTGGGAAATTAATGAGCTGCATTTTGGCAAATAACGGGCTAACCGAAAAGAAAGTGGTTCAAAGGAAGATATAGCGAGTAATACTCGGGGATAAGAGAATGTAAAGAGCGAAAGAATCGAATGGCCCAGAAAGTAAATACTAAAAGAAGGGTAGTAAGAAAAGAGGAAAGTCGTTACTTGGAAAGTCTTCTACCAGCTCATATACAATATGCTTTCCCAGAGTGACTAGGGTGCTCCACCCTAGCCAAGAAGCGCGTACACCTAAAATAGAAAGATCCATACTACGAACTTTCGAACAAGCTATTCGGAAATTTCTACTCCTGCCGAGTGGGACACCTTGAGGCGATCAAATCTACCTACCCGACAGATCTTACTGGCACAAGCATAAGTCTACGTCTTTTAATCCTCAATTTCTTCGCATGCCCATGTGAGCGTCTAGCACTTCGTATGCAAACATCCGTCGTCGCACTCGCCTGTTGTACTACTTGTGTCTAATGTCGGGAACGGATTTCTTGAGCATATGTAGTAGATACTCTAGTAAGCACTCGAAAAAATGATACATTGTTTTTCTATAATTATCTAAGATAGAACTTAATGGACTCTCCAGGGGCAATTTTCAATTTATCGTACCAGATGCTCCTAGGACTCACCTCCCTCAGCCCATGAAGACTACCGAAAACCGAAAAAGGAAGTGCCGTGTTTATTCTAACCTGAATTTGGAACCAGTAAGAATCCTAGAGTACTAGGTCCTTGCTGCCAGCGTTCCTGAGGGAGAGAGAAGCCAAGCCTTAAGTGGAGAAAACAATACTCCACTCTCGCAGGTAGACGGAGGTACCGAGATAACCCCTTGCGATCGATAACGAACTTACGTATCTTTATTGTACACCTTAGTTAAACTGAGTAAAGAGCAAGTATACTTCCAAAGTTTTCATTCCTCTATTCTTCAAAGAAAAAAGAAAAATTATATGCCTTCTCAACTTATTATTCCGGTGTTTAGTAACCTTAGTATAAAAGTCGACATCTGGTTTTCTTGGTTACACTCGACAGCTCGGTCTACCACTCCAAGGAACCAGATTAATAACAAAAGACAAGTTCGCGGCGATAGGAACGGAAGGCTCTTAACTCAACAAATCGCTCCTAGAGTGTCGGCGCTACAGTGTGTAAACTTACCTTACGCAAAATCTTACTGCCGCTGCGACTTTAGAACTATCAAGGAACGTCTACCTACATATTCGAATTTGACAACCTTGGGCCGACATTGGATTTCAAGTTAACAAAAGATTACCTACTGACAAATAGGATCCTTATATCGATTTATTGCCCTCGGCCTATCAGCCGAGCTCCTTAGCACATTCCCACACTCAAGCTCATTCCCAACTCGAAGTTACAGTACATAACACCAGTAAAATCATGATTTCATATACAGTGAAAATACTCGACGTATATGAATTCATTATGGAGAAAGTTCGATAAAAACTGGTATACCATGGACATGAAGCAGAGGATAACAACTATTGAACAGATTATCGTAGTAAAGAAGTCGAGTGGGTCCAAACATACAGTTATGAGGAAAGAAGTCGAGTGGGTCCAAACATACAGTTATGAGGAAAGAAGTCGAGTGGGTCCAAACATACAGTTATGAGGAAGGTTCTCGAAAGGCTCTCTATAGAGAGCTCTACGGATGTACAAGAAATAACCCACAAGTGGTAATAGATCATTTATTAGACTACCTCTAACTGAACCCTTATATTTTACCTAAAGAGGAGTAACTGATTGAACGTGTAATCCGTGGTCCAGACTTGTCTTCAAGTAACATTCGAGTTTCCGATTTTGGCAAAATAAATGACGTCATTGATCTGCAATATGCCACGATCCTTCACAGATTTCTCCAAGCTAAATTGCCTCCGGCTTTCAATATGTTGTCGGATGATAACTAGCAGCAGGATTTAGATTACGAGGCTGGTTCAAATCTATATTAAAAATTCGGTTTTGACTTGCGAGAGAGGCACCTAGTATTCAACCAAAGACTTCCTATACTGTTCAGGAGTCGTTCACATCCTAGGATGTATCTGTTATACGAGCATCTAATATTCGGATTTTTCTACTTGATACATAAACCGCTTAATCATGAAGAAGCGGGTTCCCAAATATAAAACCGCTTACAAGTCTATACTCCAGCTGTTCAGTTGCTAGAGTTACGCCTCTCCTCGCCCTTAGACGCAACTCGCCAAGTACTCAATTAACTTATGAGTAACTTGAGTAGTGTCGGCCCGATGCCCCGTAGCGCGCCTGGGCTCGCTAGCCGACTCGGGACGGGTGGTCCGCCCACGTATACTTAGCCGAGTGCCCCCGCCTTAGGAGTCGGGGCTAATAATAAATGGTCTAGACAACTCGCGTCTCTCTTCCCCTATATACGACTTGTTATAGGCAGGGCATAAGCCTATAATATAACACTCTTAGCTAACCGGATTGTCCGATTTATATAGAGGTATATAAGAAAGTACCTAATTAAGAAAGGGGTAGGAGGGAAGACCCTTTATAATTTATAGAATAGGGACAGGCTCTCTATACATTTTAGTCGCGTTTTATATAACTACTCGAGTATTACTTAAATAGTTATATCTACTACTTAACTTAACTTAACGGAATTACCTAATTATACTAATTCAACTTAACTCGAGTAGTACTCGAGACGAGATAAGTATTTAATTAGAAGTGTTAGCACGCTACAAAAGAGTATTTTTAGCATTTTCTGCCAAGGATCAAAGCTCAAGTTCTACGAACAGACCTCTTCTTGCGGGATGAAAATGTCGTCTTGACGTAGCCACGGAGAAAGATCACGAGCTAGCTATAACTAATAAACATTTTCCTCGTTATTTTCGTCTATTATTCGACAACAGAGGTAGTAAGGGAGTACAGGAGGTAACTAAGAATAAAACTAATGTTTTAAACGTCTTAATATAGGCGCGGATACGATGTAAAATTGTTATATAATTAATCTCTTAAGTATAGGATAATGTAAACCGAACTTAAAGTTATTATACTAATTATCAGAAATATTGTTAGTATAAGTAGGATATTAAGATTTTGAATAGCGCAAGTAAATAGAGCCAGAAAAATGAGACATTCCCTATATTTCGAGACTATCTAGAAATAGTCTCGAATTATAATAACGGTAATAATATCTATTTCTAGCTTTCAAAAGAATAACTATCACTTCAATCTACGTTAACAAATTATATTACTACTTATTTTCCAGTTGACTTTTCCAGTATCAAATTGTTGTGGGAACACCCTTCAAGCGCCTCGTCGGTTCATCGACGTGAATCACGTGATTACCTCCCTTTACCCCATATCGCATTTCTAAGCCTGGCACTTATACTCTTTTGAGTATATATGCATAGAACTCAATATTATCATATGCAGGTCTATTGAATGATGGTTATACATGCATCGAACTCACTTTGATCGCTATATCTTACTTACAAAAAGATTCTATAATGAAGTTAGATGAATGCCCTCCCCCCTGCAGGTAATCTGGATTTCAGGGGTCCATGACGCGTACGCGCTACAACACCGTGACTTTTCACATCGACCAACAGCTCGTACAATACTATCAAAACTCCATAGAGAACATCGACTCGCTAAATGCCTCCGAAGCGTATCTCGAAAGCCACCGCTGTTAAATTCTCTTCGAAGAATCCAAAATCTAGAGCCGTCCCTGCCTCTGTTTCATCGAAACCCTCCACGAGAGCCTCTTCAAAACCCGCTGTGCAAGCCGAAGAACCGGTCTCTGAGAAGCTCAGAACTGCAATATTTACCGTTGATTCGAATCACCTGTGAGAGGCGGTCTTTAAACTGTGCAAGAAGCGGCACGATGGGGCGGTTTTCAACACCAAATTGGAGGAGTTATTACTTGACAAGAAAGCAGCAAACGACAGCGAACGTCGACACAGGAGAGTTGAAACGGTGGTAGAGGTGTCAGATGATGATGATGATGATGAAGACGAAGATAATGAAGATGACGATGAAGATGAAGAGGACGAGGCTGATAACGAGCATAGGGTGACTGTAATGACGAGTTTGATCTTCTTAATAACAAATCGAAGGATTGTCTGCGCCACCCTGGTAAGTAACATGCACGCCCCGTCCTTTGTGCTATTAAAGTTATGAGAAGCTAGCGTTGATACCATAATAGGAATAAAGGAGATTGATTTCGAGGGGGGCTACTGGGCCGATCACGATGATAGATGTCATGGGGACCCGGATAGCTTCATCGACGACCCAGAATACGCTGAAGGCTTCATCTATTCGTGTTGTGAGCAGCTCAGCGATCAGCCAGGCTGCGAGCCAACAAGACATGAAGCTGCCGTAATTGTTGAGTCCTACAAACCAACCGCCGGAGTGAAACGTAAGGTTTCTTACTATAGCCCAGTTCGATCGTCAAAGTCTAGGCGAATGAGATAGGGGCCTAAATAGTACTATGAGATTGTGCGCGCATTCTATTCAGCGTGGAAGTGATGATCAGAGTGTGTGGTTTGTCGCAATAACCCAGCTGGCTCTTGAGGTCACCCACTTACTCTTCTATTCATGTATCAGCGTTGGAAATGAGTAGAGTCGAGTCAACCAGTGGCACCTAGTCAACTCTGCTCAAGTAGGTTTCAGCCCTACTCAATATAAATCGCTAAGTAACCAAGTAGTGCGAAGTAAGCCGAGCCGAGCGTCAGGCGGCTAGGCTAGCGCGACTGCTATCTTCTTCGTTTTGTGTTCAACTAGTTATGTTATCCTAACTACCATATTCGAATTTACATTGTGGGGCGTTTGCTATATTTGTCTCTCGAAATCTATGAGCAGACTATAGTATATCGGCGCTATAGCTCCCCAGTAAATAATCAAGTTCTCGGAACGCGGCTTACTTAACTTTCACGGAATAGTTAGAACCTATTTGTAGTCGAATACTATATTTTCTCCAGAAACCATAGTATTCAATTTTTTCTCATAGAATTGTTCAACCTTAATTTTTAATATCATAAACTACCAAAAGCACATGTTTTCCATAGATTGAAGTCAAAGTTCCCTTCTTGTATAAACTGCCCGCGGACAAGAACGGGTTCATCAGGATTGATGATCCTGTTGGGAGTCAATTTTGAAAACTTCACAGGGTCCAATGAACGTATATTTGCCAGCAGGGGGCCCAGATAATGCGTACAATCCGCTAGCTATCCGATCAAATGAACATATGGGATTAGGATTGTGATTGGTTATGAAGAGCAAACAACTGAAGCCATCCTGAGGCTCGTTGTAAAAAGTGCCAGCTACAAAGCCTGCGGTCTAGAAGCACTACCCTACGTGAGATCTCCGAGTTAGCGTCTTCCTTTTCCATAGGAAATAAGAACATCAGGATTAAACAGAGCCATGGAAGACTGTATCAGGACTACTAGTTGGCCATAGAGTATATATAAATTAAATAAAAAACATATTTCACTATAAAGATTTAATTTGTATATACTCTAGGGCCAACTAGTACAACATGTCCAGGAGAAGGATTATCCTGGTAAATACTCACTTGCGCACAATTCTTCATAGTGTTCCCATTCACCCAATCATGATCTGTGAGTTCAGGGGTCTCGTCGTGGACGGAGAAGTCGTCAAGGAAAGTGCAGGGGCTGATACAGGCTTGTAGAGCGTCAGGGTTGCTGTCGCCAATCCTTTAGAACTGACCGGTATTAGATCAAACAAAAATATAAGTGAGATATAGTTAACTTATTTATAGCAGTTGATGAGATTTTTTCTGTGCTTGTAGTTGTTTCCGTTTCCGTCGATACTTATTGGTCATCGGTAACAACTATCTTTCTACATAATACTTTAGAAGGATATTTCGTCGGCTGGCCGGCTCTCAATCCAGCATTTTCAATTAACTGTGAACGAGGAACAGTTGAAAAAGTGACACCAAAGATCAAATAGCATAATAAACTATTCAAAGGGGAATAGTAAAAGTGAAAACCTCAATTACGGAGTCGAGGACTCTTATTCACCTTCAATACTTAAGCGAACCGTACGCGAAACAAAAAAAAAGCTACCCATTAAATGGATAGAAAGACTATTTTCAAAACACAAAGGTCTTTTCAAGTCTCTACTTATCCCCCTCTGAAAATGGATTTGTAGTACTAACCGGGAGTCGGAGTGAAAAATGGTTATACGGTGGTTAGTATACAAGTACTCGAATCCGTCCGGTGTCGAAATAGCCACTACTGTCTCGGTATCAGTATTGGTGTAAGTCGACGAATATAACGTCTAGAACAAGTTCGCGGTAGCTATTAATACCTAATGCCTAAGAACAGCAAGCTTACTACTCTTCATCATACTTTTACTCACAAAATCCATCATACTTAATATACCCTATAACCTCATTCCACCAGATACACTATAAAATCCCCTTATTCTACCCTTTAAGTATAAGCAAAACAATCATTTTATTATATTTACTTAGATAAATAAAACGCTTACTTTTATATATCTAAACCCTATATATAACAATTTAATTTTCCTAGCTCTTTAGGAAAATATTATTCCAAGGCGGGTATATAACACTACGTCCCTTATGTAACTTACTTACCCCCTCTTAACCCTACCCTAAGATTTAGCTCTTAATAAAATATATCTCTCCCTTAATTACAAATATAACCTTGTAACTTGGTAATATTATAACAGATCTTATCCTAACTTAATATAAAAACTCATTTTACGAAACCTAAATTTATTTGGTATTTTGATTATATTATTATGAAATTAGTGTCAGAAGGTACTGTACGTGTGCAACTAAGCATCATATTCGAGGAACAATGACCAAGTCCTTTCCGTTTCCGTAAAGCTAGGTATATCGTGTATGATTCCAAGTGCCGGCAGAGAATTAACGCTGATGGGTTCGCATTAATTACTTAGACCTATTGTACCGTATATCCTGAATTCATTGAATTGGAAAAAAGAAACCTTCGTATATATATAATTACACCACACGTCCACCACACGTCCACCCAGCCCTCTATGCCCCATCAAAAAAACATACAACATACCTAGTACCCATCCATAACCATACAGAAAATAAACATCCCACAATCCCCTATCCAAATTCCCCCTACCATAAACCCAACCCCCCTGCCCCCCTCCCCCACCACAAAACACCCCTCTCGAATCCTAATACTCAACCCTCTTCTCCCATATCGGCACATTCCCAATCCTCACCACCTCCCTCTCCCCACCCATCCCCCTACATCCCCCAAGCCCATCCCAAACCACCTTCCCCCTCTCATCAAACCCCGCAAACTCATCCGTACAATGCACCACATCCCTCGTCTCCCTCACCTCCCTCTCACTAATCCCCATCTCATCACGTACAATCCACAGAACCGGGGGCGGACTCGTCACCGCCGGGTTGAAATACGCCAGTTCCTTTTCTTCTTGCTCGTAAGAGGGTGGCGCCCAGTCAGGGGCCGTGAGGGATTTGAAGTGTTTCGGGTCGAAGTATTTGTTGAAGAGGGCGGCTTTCTTGGCGGTGAATGTGTTGGGGTTTGGGGGGGTTTCTGGGGGTCCGGTTGGTGGGGAGGAAGAGGTTGTGGCGTCGTAGGATTTGTTGTCTTTGGTCATGAAGAGGTCTCTCTGATCGAAGCCAGAGGTACTTTCAGGAAGGTATTCAATCAGCGGGCTGAAAGCTGTGTGCATCGTAATGTGGTACATTGTTGTTGCGACAAGGAACACTACCATCAGCACGATGGGTCCAGGAGCGGTGTTGATGGCAAAAAGTCCAATAAGACATACTTCAGCAAGGTAGACACCCACCATCAATTGTTGCATTGCCTTTGCATACGCACGTCCTTTGGTGTCGATATCATTCGTAAGAACGAACAGACTATTGTACCGTACTGCGAAGTAGATAACTAAGAACCCAATAGCAGCGAATCCAAGAACGAGGGGGGCAATGATTGAATATGTAATGGCGATGATACCCATGTTTCCAAATTTGGGATACAATGAACCCCACCCAAGACCAGAAAGTTTGATATAACGGTTAAACATCTTTCGTGGAGTTGAGTCGACAAATCGTCCCACCACAACAAACATTCCCAAGGCCACGATGTTGAGCAAATTGGCTCCTGCAAATCCGAGACCTTGGACAATAATGTAGGAAATGAAGAAATTGGATGCCTTTGGCAAGTTTTCTGCCAACAATGTAGTCGCGCTGCCTGGTTGATTGATAATCTGGGTAGCAACTGATGCTGCTCCGGAAGAAAAGGTGGTAATCAAGAAGACTTGAACAACTTGGAACGCCATATACCAAGTTTGAGTCTTCAGTTCCACTGCTGCAAGCGTCACCTCTCCACCCAACTTCGCCGTGACTAAGAAAAACGGTTAGTAAAAGACGGGCAATGGAGTACTTAAATACTTACATCTGCAAACAATCGGTACCAGAGCCATCAAAATACTGAGCATCAAAGACGGAAGAAGGCCGGTGACTACACCTAACACGACGCGGGGGATTTTCTCTATGAAAGACAAAAAAGGAACTCTATCAACCAAGTAATTGATATTAGAAATAGCACCAACAACCGCGACTGGGAAAGACCAGAAAAGAATCATAGCGGTAAGGAAAGCAGTAGTGGCAAGCTTTCTCGTAGCACGTTCCTTCTTATTGATCCGCAGATTCTTCCAAACAATATCACTAGGTGTAGCCGAAATTGCCCTTGGATTCATGTGTGGAGATTTTCTGGGTGTCATTCGTCTGAAAGCAGTCTCGGCAGCTTGTTGACTATCAAATTCGATAAAGACTGCTGGTACAAGTTTGGCGTTAGCTAGTTGATGAGCATTCTGTTCTTTCTCGACCTCTGGAAGAATCCTTCGCAACTCTGATCGTGCCCAGTCGATTGTATCAACCTTATGTCCCATACATGGGATTTTCCCCAGTCGGTGCGTAGGACGATCCTTTTGTTTCTGATATCTTGAACCTGGAGAAGCAAGTTCAGCATCATCGACAGGTCCATCTTTTCGTTTGTCGCCTTTCTTCTCCCATTTCAGCCGCCTCTTGTTCGCAGTCTTGCATAGCTTTATCTCAGCGTTTTCCAATTTCAACGCAACTTTATCTCGCTCCTCAACCAGATCCTCGAGATCTTTACAGTCAGTAGAAAGCCAAATTCGATGTAAAGAAGCTCCAAATAGTTCTTGCAGCTTGTCTTTGCTCATGTATTCGTCCGGGACATCGGTGAAAAGAACCGTTCGGGAAGACATCTTGGCCGCATTGAAAGGGGCAAGGAGGTATGCGTGTCGAAGGTTGATGAAGTAGACTGTCTCTCTCGTAACAACGTACATCACAAACTACTCCTGTTAGAATCGTCACTCGCCAAAGCGCAAAATCGAAAGGAATTTACCGAGAAGAAAATCCATCCCAGAAAGACATGCGCATAATACCGATTCTTCCCCGCCTCATTAATATTCGAGAACGAAATGGCATCAAACTGGGTCTGTCCACCACCACCCGTGGCATTAACAGGAAATAAAATCGGAAACGTAAGACATGCGCCAACAAAACATATAAACGTGAGCATCTTGAGGAATCTGAGGTAGAGATACCCATCAAGTGATTGATGATTGAGAACATACTCGTCTGGGATATCTCGGAAACTCTTCAGCCAGCCGAATCTCCCTCGAGGCAACTGCGTTAATTTCTCACTATTCTTTAGTCAATACCGTTTGCTGTAGAGAACTCGTAGTACATACTGATCATGAAGCGTTTCGAGAAAGGTTCGTGGTCGATAAACTCGCTGGAACCGATTCCTGAACAGGAAGAAAAGAGTGACGAATATTCCCGCAGTAATACCCACCGGAATCAATGTCGACAGAAATCCGGAAACTGAATTCGAGGCATTGGTAGCCGTGCCAGAGCCAGCGGTCTGGGATGTAGACTGTGGCAAGAATTCGTCAGTGTTGCTAGAATAACCACACGCATCATCTCAGCCAGTCCAAATCAGACTTACCATTATTGCTCCGCAGAAGACTCAATACATTTCCCATCCACCGACTCAGTATTTAGCGAGAGAAAAGCAAAAGTCAATCCTAGGAACGGGTTGCCAAAAAATGAAGACAAACTTCAGGTAGCAAAATCCGAACGAACAATTACCAAAACATGGGGAAAGAGCAGCCTCTATCAACCCCAGGCCGGGGTCTAGAAATCCCAAGGGCAAGGGCTTCCAAGACAATAGAACGAGGGCAAGTGCTATCTACTCGTCATCCCGCTGTGGCTTGCCGGATGATGCACATTCCTGCAGATAATGAGCCTAGTGGCGCAACCCGTGGAACGACACGAATACCAAAAGGCTCGATCTTTTCCAAGCTTAAGCCACCCAATCCATCACAACCCCCCCCCCCCGATTGAAAGTCCCAACATTCCCAGACCATTCCGAGCATCACTTCAATCAACGAGATAGTAATCAGCCTGTACTTGCAGAAGTCATCACCTCAATACCTATACACTGTATTGTAGACGATTGCTTCTCGCTTCGAGCTTCTCACGAGTCATCCATCAATCACGACTTCCACGACCCCAGGTTTCGGGTCCAACACACGACACGCCAATAACAGAGTTTCAACTAAGCTATACCTAGATAGCTCCTTTCCCCAAATCGACCTTCAAAAAAGTTCCAAGGATCGACCAATCACAGCGGGAGGCTGAGGTTCGAGAGCTCAGCTGGGAAAGAGCAACTTGGACGGTTATCATCTGTTTAGTTTAGCGTAATCTTATCAGTAGCACCGCACCAAGAAAGGTGGCCGCTACCAAGAATTCGCCAGGCAAGGAGACGATGTGAATCTAAAAAGCAAGGAGACTTAGGTGTTACAGACTAGATGTGGTATTTCCAATGTACTTGTATACTACAGTACAAAGAAAAACAACACATCAACAGGGATCAGGCTTAGGAATGAAACTTTTCTTCTTATCTCTCAGAACAATCAGAATCTATACATACATACATAAATAGTTAAACTCCCCCTGCCCCTTCTTCCCCACCCCAACACCTCACTAAATCAACAACTCAATCAATCAAACTCCCACAAAGCGCCATCCCCCCCAACAGATCCCCCGCCATAACATCAATCGCAGCCGTATCCCGATCCTCCACCCCAAAACCCACAAACATCACATCATCCAGATACCCATGATACGTCAACCCCTGCTGTTTCCACGAGATACTGGTCGTGAACAGCATCTGCGTCTGATTCCACGGCATATCATCCGGTCTAAAATCCGGTTTTCTCCCCTCGCCCGGCCCGCCTCTGCCATGGAACCAGATGGGTTTCTGCGAGACACCGTGGATGGCGAAGGGGGGTGATTGTTGAAAGAGGAGGACGAACGGGTCGTAGACGCCGTGCCAGTCGAAGAAGGTCTTGTGGTGGAAGATGGCCATGATGAATGTATTGGTGTCGTCGGGTTTGCAGTCCGGGTCGGCGCGGACGCAGAGGGTGATTTTGAGGGAGTTGGTGGCTTGGTGGATGTCCTCTAGATGCTCTTCGGCGCGGGGGGCTTTTGGCATGAGTTCGTCGATACACCTCTCATCCGTCGAGAAGGCCATGGGTTCTAGATTCTTCCCCATCTTCCCATCCATGTCGAACTTGGCAAAGCTTCGTTTGGGTGCGATGTCCATGTGCATATACATCTCATCCTTGGAATCCCAAAAGACGAACCAGTTCTTCTCGATGATACCAAAGGGCGGTGGTCTCTCAATTTCCGTCGCTTCTCGAAAAGGCCATGGGTTCGAATAGGCTTCCTTAAGCTCCGCCATATTCCAGGGCCAATCCACCAAGATCCTAAAATCCAGCATCCATTGCGAAAAGCATGTATACTTTGAGATTGAGCCGTACAAAACATACGGTGTTTCAGGACCGTAAAATAACCTCGCATCGTGAGATCCAAGGCTCAAGCCAAAATATTCAGGGACTTTGTCCGGATCTGCACAGAGTTCATGTGGTCCAGCCGTGGCCGCAATGGGCAAGTTGGTCACAACACTATTGCATACCAACTTTCCATCTTCGAACACAGCATTGCAGGCTATCTGGGAGAAGAAAAAGGAGTAAGCCCCATCCCGGATGCGGTCGTTATGCCACTGCGAGACCATGATCCAAGTGTCGTTTTCTGTAGGATGTGGGATGATATTGGGATTGATTCCCCTCTGATCCCCGAACTGGAGATAAAAGAACTTCTTGTCTTTAGTAGACACGGAAAACACTTCATGGTACGTCTCACTGGGGTCCCAATCTTTCCCTGTAGCTGAGGGATTCCCTTTCGGGGGAGATACTGAAGGATGAGAAGGTTGGGAATCATGTTTGCTATCCTCACTCCCTTTGTGAGGAGGTGTCTTGGAGAGTGGGGCATGGTCGGACGGGTAGAGTTCCTCAGGTATAGCGGTCGTGGTGTCGCCATAACGAATCCCGTAGAATTTATATGCGATAGTAACAAAAGCGAGAAGAATGATGGCGATGGCAACAGCAGGGCGCATCGTGAATGGAATGCTTCAAGAAGGATACATAAATTGAAAAACTGAAAAAAGTGGTTGTCGTCAAACATGCAACTGTACCTGCCATGGCCCAAACCTGATTTCAGGTAGCTGCGCAACTCGGGGTGGTTCCAGGATCATGGTGATGTGTGTGCTCAGTGCTGCAATGCTATCGTTTCATTGATGATTAGTGGGGACTGAGGGCCAATCAATGGGGTGGAGAGGGTCTGACTGCAACGTAAAACGAAAGCAAAATACGTTAGTGCAAGGTTGTTCCAACGTTGTAACATCACCTCGCAAAGAGCAGGATTTAATCTATGTGGTTGCAGTGTGAGCTATTTGTAGTGATTGGAGGAATTTTCCAGTTCATCGCGTATTACCAACCGCTCCTTCACTACGCCTCAGGAGATACTGCAAGGGGTGGGTTTTCTTACCTACCACGTTTGTGGCATGTACCTGACTAGTGTGATGGGATGAAAATTTCTCGAAATAATTGAATTCAATAAAAAATTCATGGAGGCGGACTAAGATCTAACCCTTCCACGGTCAGTTTGAAAGAATCGTTTCTAGAGAAAGCAGTCAGTTGTAGCCCACCACAAAAACAGATTGGGCAAAAAAGATACTGTACCTAGAATAACTTCCTCCAACATCAAGATCGAGTCTTCCTCGAAGACAATCATCAAAGTCCACATCGACAGCAAGCAACCCATGTTCATCGTCCCAAAGGGGACCTCGCAATACGTCCCCTAGTGGCGATATTATGCAAGAACCACCCCTCGATAGATATTCTGCTTCAGTCAACTTTGGTTGTACCTCTGTTGTCTTTTCTGGTTCCTTGTGAAATGTTGTAAGGGGAAAAACGATTTCATGGCCATCTTCCGTGATGGTTGATTTTCTTCTTAATTTTGCCATCGGTGGTCTCTCCTCTATTTCTGGCAATACGATTTCATGACCATCTTCTGTGATGGTCGATTTCCTTCTCAGTCTTGCTGCGGGTGGTCGCTCCTCTGTCTCTGGAGTCACACTTTCGTGGCCATCATCTGTGATTGTTGATTTCCTTCCTAGACGTGGGGAACTGGAACCTTCATGTGTACCCTCCTTGCCATTTGTCTGCTCGACATGAGCTTGTGGTTCGTTGGAAGTAATCCAATCCGGAATCTTAGATTTCGCCATGCATTGGTTTGCGCTCAATACCACACAACGTCCTTCCAGAGCTACAGTTTGCATAAGTGGTAACCAGGTATCTCTTCCGTCTGCCGTTGGAGCTAGGTATAGATTGACGTTCTGAGAATATAACGATTGACGCAACAATGGCATGTAATTCTCCCAGCATATGGCAGCAGCCAGAGTCAACTTGACGCCTTTGATGGTAGTTGTAATCGCTCGAAGAGAAGATGGTTGGCCTTGACCCCATATCAATCTTTCCGTACCTGTCTGGGTCGAAGTTAGCATAAGATCACCAGATACTTCGCTGCCTGGGATTCAATCAGAAATTCTGAGGTAATTGAAAGTATGATCCAACGAGGTGCAGGAGAATCAGAAACTCAATTTCCAATCATCCCAATCCCCATCACCCGATATCTTTGCAAACTCGCAGAAATCCAACCCAACATGCCGCGAGATCAAACAACAAAAATACATACCGGCATAACCTTTCTCCTCTTCCCAACAACCCCCAGTCTGGGACAAACATACACAACCCCACAATACAACGTCCCCGCACACCTCTCCACCAACCCAGTTATGACAAATACCCCCGTCTCCCTCGCAATCCTCTCCAATTCCTCTCTCGTCCCGTCACCCCTCATCTCACCCGCCTTCGTCGGCAGCTTCCTCTCTACCCATGCACTTCCCGCGCCCTCCGGTGTATCCCCCAGATCCACCGCATCCTTGAAATAATGTAGGAATTGCTCCCTCCCCTCCGGTCTGCGTGCACCAACTGCTGCCCCGAAGGTTGCCGTTCGTGGATATCCTCCTAGGTAGGCCTCGGGGAAGAGGATGAGGTCTATGGATTGGGCGGCGGCTTTTCTGGTAGTTTGCTCGAGGGCGAGGAGGGTGAGAGGGGTGGTGGGGAGGGTGTGGGATTGGGAGACTGCGAGACGGAGGGTTTGTAACATTTCGATTCTTCTGCGGATTGCAGAGACTGAAGCTATGAAGTTGGGAGTTTTGGCGATATCTGCATGGAATGCGGGGAGAGTCTGGAGTGGAGTGATTCCATGGTGGAACTTCCCGAGTTGTGCCGCTCCTGAAGGGGAAGTTACCCCACGGGATTATGGGATCGGCATGCTTAGGTAAATCCCTACACATCGACTACGGAACATCGAGACTTCGAATGCTGTTTAGGTGAATGATGAGATGAACTCAGTATGTGTAGGTAGTGATTACCTTGGTGGTAATTGAAACCCTCTACCTACCCCCGGCCTTCTCTATGTTGAAAAATGCGGGTGAATCAGCTGACCAGTGACGTAATCACCAGTCCGAGACTTTTTCAAGTTTGAGTTTCAAGTTCAGATTCTTCACTCTAACGTCAGGGTCAACATTATGGACAATCATGAAGAACATGAGGCAAATATTTCGAAATCATTTAAATTTTAATTCCATTTATTATCATGAGCAACTTTAAAGTCAGCTATAATCGTTATCTTGCATACCCACGCATCAAACTATCCTTCCAATCGCACTCGAGGTGCAACAAGAGATTCAGAATGAAAAGCCAAGGTAGTTCAGTAGCAGCATGTCTTGCAAAGTTTCCTCATCCCATCCCATCCATTCCAACCCCATCCACATTATCATCCCAATCCCCATCCATTAACCCTCCATATGAATCACGATTTCATTCATCCCCCATCTCGTCAAGGCCATGATGTCGTGTAGTAAAGAGAGAAAGAAAGAACACCCCCAAGGGCAAAATATGAGCAAGAAGTAGAAAGCTGGGGTATCGACAAAGCGCGCACCATCCCATTAGAGCATTACATCCACCGACCAGTTTTTTGTTGTTTTCCATCCATAGCCGTCATCAAAGTACCTCGAAAGAAATCTAAATTGCGATTTGGACTTTTGGGTATCTTTTCAAGACAATTACAAGATGAAAGCAGCGAAACCAGCCACGGCAGCAATTCCAGCAGCAGCAGTTTGACGAGCACCACCAGCTGAGGAAGAAGAGGTTGAGCTTGGGCCGCTTGGAGCTGAGGATGGAACTCGCGAAGAGACGCTGGCAAGAGTCGAGGAGGCACCAGAAAGGACGCTGGATCCGATGCTGCTAGCTCCAGAAAGGATTGATGAAGCGGAAGCACTAATACCAGACGCGACGGAGCTGGCACCTGAGAGGGCAGTTGAAACAGCACCAGAGGCGTCACTAGCGGCGGTCGAGGCGGCTCCAGGAACGGCAGAGAAGATGGTGGTTTGACCAATAACTGCAGTTGATATGGCACTTCCCTCGGATGAGATGACCGAGACAATTTGGGAGGTGGAGATGGCGGATTGAACAGCTGAGGAAACTGAACTTGCGGCACTTCCAGTAGGAAGAGCGGTGACGGAACCGAGAGCTGAGGTAGCAGATGCAGTAATCGATGCTGAAGCCAAGGAAGAAGCGGCAGCTATGAAGCAAGTTAGTTTTGACCCCAAACAAAAGGATGAACTTGTGACTTACCAGAGCAGTAAGTTCCACCATAGGCAATGACTTGAGCACCGACCGTCTCTCCACAAGCTTGGTTGGCACAATCACGGATACCATAGCCAAAGTTTGGCATTCTGCACAAGCAAGATGCATCCGGGGTATCAGCGCATCCAAGAGCCGGAGCTTGGGCGAGCATGTTGTTGATACAGGTTTGCTAGAGATGGAATGTTAGCCATTGGATCAGGAGAAGGCGACGACCGGTCGAAAACACCACCGAGGCGATTGAAAGAAAGCTTGTGGCTCTATTTCAATACCAATGGTTGGAAATTGACGCGTCGGCCGAGTTTGGAGAGGGAGATCGACTTACTCCACATGATGGGAGGGTGTCAACTTGAGCGACAGCAGCGACGACGAAGACGCCGAGGGTGACGAAGGAGTATTGCATCTTGAATGGAGGAGGTTGGTTGATTAGATTGAGGAATTAGATTGGTGGTGATGGGAGAGGAGTGGTGTTGAGGAAGCTGGATTGGGATGAGTCGAGGAGGTTGTGATGGTGTGGTGTGGTGTGAGGGAAAGAGGAAGATTCGATGGCGGGGAGGTTTGATAAGTAGTTGTTTTTGGGGGGGCAAGCGAGAAGGAGAGAGCTGTCAGTAGTGGAGCTTAAATTGAGGGGGGCGGTGATGGGTGATGGGGCGAGTCGGCAAGTCAACGCGAAAGCTTGCTTTTGGGACGGAAAGAGCGAGTGGGAGACTGCGAGTGACGATATGCACCCACATCCTTGTTCTCCCGCATGTAGTGACTAGTGCCAGACCCGGCTCAGATTTCCAGATTTCGTGTCTCTTGTTCTAGGCTGGTTAGGCTGGTTCACGGGTCACTCCACTCGTCACTCCACTCGGGTGCAGAACAGCGGACGCGTTCCCTGCATGTTTGCCTACGCCTACGCCTACGCCTACCTAGGTCTACTCAAACACCTGATTTTCCTTGGTCTGCTATACGCTGTATACAGTACTGTACCGCATCGTAGGTTGCTACGCGCACGTACTCATTTTGAAGCTGCTGCCATTTCAAGTTCCACTCGTCGATACGCCTCCGTA
Source organism: Hymenoscyphus occultus (assembly GCA_900536445.1). Lineage (NCBI taxonomy): Eukaryota > Fungi > Ascomycota > Leotiomycetes > Helotiales > Helotiaceae > Hymenoscyphus > Hymenoscyphus occultus. Next base: position 22,114 of record UNPT01000140.1, read on the forward strand.
TCATGTATCGAGTGACTTCCGTCGGTGCAAACGAGATGATTGGCGTAACCCCAACCACGACCTTGTACTAGACAATCCTCCCTTGATCGAATGCTCCGTATTGGAATTGGCATGTTTCCACTTGCAGAGACAGCAGCACGAGCACGAAAAGTCCACACGGCCTCAACCTCAACCTCACGACTCATCAAACGCCAGGAACATCCGCAAGCTCACGTCCAAGTCCCCGTCTGACAAGTCTAGCGCCCGAGGGACTTTTTCGAGTCAAAGTTCAGCCATCCCTTACCTGGTGTCCGACGGTTGTGCCAAACCTTCCATTAGCATGAATATCGATCAATAGTACCTACTCTATCAGAAGAGTTCAAATGTGCTGCCCACGGGCGATTGATAGCGTGTTTCTGGCTTGTTGGATCCCAGCCACAACTCCAGACCTGGAAAGTGCAGTGCAGCTCCCTCAGCATCCTTGATGATCGGAGGTTGGGAAGAACCACACCGCACTACTGCACCATCGTGAGATTCAAGCAAGTACTCGCTACTTCGTAAGAAGAGAAAACAGAAAAGCGGTACACCGTACTCTACAGGGACACTCTCCGCTGCATCGCCAGGCGCTTGCTCCAGCATCAAACAAGGTACCAACCCCAACCCCCCCTCCATAATGATGATCGACAGGCATCTTGATCAAGGTTCGCTACACCAACCTGACATCACCAACATTTCACCCAGTCTATGGCAATTCACTTTGTACCACTGCCTCATCTCCTTTCCCATCAATCACATTTACGACATCATCAATCTGAATCGGGTGTCAATACACTCTCGGAAATTACTGGCTCATGACGAGACGCCATTACACATCCACTTCGGGGAAGCGAATGGAGCGGTATACATTTCAAGCCTTTCTCCATTCTCATTGCGACCAAAGACTCTCTGCCAGCGCAGAAAAGATACCCTTGAAAGAAAACAACCAACTCGCTCATACATCGTCACGAAATCACAGCATCGCCCTGACAACCAACAAGTTTTTCCATTTCCCTTTTTTTCAGAACAGGCGAAAAAGCTGTCGAGTGACGTCTGTTCAACAAGGTTTCCACCCAATTTTAAACATCACCAATCATCATTCTCGGTTCCTTTTCCGAGGACCCAGGAACAAGCAGGATAGATGCAAGGGCCCTTGACCGTCGGCAACGCGAACAATCCCAGCACGGCTGAACCAATCAAGAAAAGACGGTCACTCTTCCCCAGACAATCCAGGATTTTACCCGCGCAATCTGGGTTTTCCGAAAAAAGAATCCCCTGATAAGCTGAATGCGATAACTTTTCTATCGCTGATGCCCTAAGGTCTTTTTTCATGCAAGTTCAAATAAATGCGAACTGTTTGAGTACGCCCAAAACCAATACCGCCGGATTTTTGATGGAAGCGCCGATATCATTTTGACAACTGCCAGTAAACCTGATCTTTCTTTTTTCTTTTCAAGAAAGACATGACAGAGTCTGAGAGCCAATCAATCCACATGTGGATCGTCCTTGCTTCGTGGCACGGCCGTTGTGGCTAGTGAGCTTGGTCTTTGCAGATCTAGATGTTGAACTACCGGGGGGGGCTTCAGGTCGACATGGGTTCGGAATTTTCCCCAAGTTTCACCGCATTGATTTTATCCACCATTTATTTCTGGGGGGCTGGGGGTTTAAACAACCTTCCAATGTCCAGTATCTTATCAGAGTTTCTAGCTGACAGAAAGAAAGAAACAGATACCGGTATGCATGGAAGAATACCTTTGAATGAAGGACGATACATAAAGTATAATTAATTGTTTCGTCCGGTGAAGCGTGAAGCGACAAACTCATGGTCCGAGGAAAAAGCTCGGACAAGAAGATATCAAGGTTCTTCGTTGTATTGTTCGTTAGTGAGTTGAAATGTGAGTCTCCTTGGCATGGATATGGGCTAATGGATTCCTTTACACGTCACATGTTTTTTCAGACATTGAATATGATCGCCAGTGACCGCTGGTTGTTATCTGAATGAGAGAGTAAGGGTGATGAGATGCTGAGTATTTTACTGTACTGTAGTCGTTGCCTGTGTGTTTTGGTTACCCAGGGAGTGGTTTGTAAATTGTAGGAAGTCCCTTTCTCTTTCACATATTCGATTATAAGGATTTGTTTTAGGGGATCCTGGTTTAGAGAGTGCTTGTGGGGGTAGGGGAGGGTGTGAATAGGCTAGGTAAGATGGAATTTTTAATTCTTAATTGTACTTCTTTATCTTTTACCGTGGCCTTTTCTTTCGTAGTATAGTATTCTTAGTAAGAAAATTGTCGAGAGGGTAATAAAAGGTAATATAAGGACAATAATTGTCTATAATATATTCTTCGCTTAAAAGATATAATATAATAGACTTGTTTAATCTATTGTTCGCTATTATAGAGTACTATATAAACCTTTCCTTCTCTCCCTAAGAGAACGAACGACCGAGCCTTCTCCTTAATCTTTTTTATATTATATTAATAGGGTAGGAGATAAGTAGTTAGATAGCTTACTTCTTAAGCTTCGACTAAGGTAATCTTACTAGAATTCGATATTAGCTTTCTCTTCGATAATAAATTAATAATCCCTTCTCCCTTTTCTCTCTTCGTCTAGTTTACTTTCTATTTATAATAATATATAAATAATATAAACTCTTTAATTAAAATACTCGGATTCCAGAGGAGTCTCTTAGAGTTAGATATATATAATAAAGGGCCTTATTAGTTGTTAAATCTATAACTATCTACTACTTATTTCCCGTTATTAGATACCTTGTTAGAGTCTTTATTTATTTTATTATTATAGGCTACTAGGATATAGAGCTTATAATTAAGGTAATAATTTCTAGTCGGTAAAGTTATTAAAGGGATAGATGAAGGATCTTCTAGAGTCTTTTCTATAGTTAATTTCTTGTTGATCCCGGAAACTTGGAATGGAATGGAAGTTAATAAACTCCCCCCATAGTAACGGGGTTGTTTCTTATAATATAAGATCTAGGATCCTGTACTGTGAATAGAGGATATCGAGATGGTGGGTGTGAGGTTTTTGTTATGTAGTGGGATGGTATTCATGTATTAGAATGAAGGGAAGGGGATATATGTACTGCGACGTGAAAAGCCACATCGCGGATGGTTTATTGTATAAGGAGGATAGGTTATGATTTTACTATTTGTAATCAAAAACGTAAGTATTCAGACATGGATTCATACTTCACGCCTCTCTCTAAAAGTTACTCTTCTACTTCCTTTTTTCCCAAGTAAATAACCATACCATATACCCTCCTAGTATAAAGTTCTACGTACGTAAGTTAGTAACTTATATAGGATAATATAAGATACATCGATGCAGAAATCATGGCAGGGAAAGCAGACGTAAACTTTTCCATGGTATACTACAGTATGCTACCATACAAGTGTAAGAATATAGCTCTTCACAACCTAGCAAGACGGATTATCCTATAGTATAACTTAACCTATTCATCTCAAAGCTTGGGGTTGCAAATCGACAGCACCTTGATTTTCGACAGCAAATATCACATTCCCTTCTCTTGCTAACAAGAAAGAATGCGTCCTTCCTCTTTGCTATACTCCTGTGTGTTTTTGGTGAAGTTCTTTATCGTGTATACGAGAATGTATATTCTCCTAATATGGTTGTGTGGATGGGATGGAGTTCGAATGATATGTAAATCCCTGAGGATGTGGGATTGAGGTCTAGTTATTGGAATGGAATTGGGGATTTTGAATTGGATGGGGGTGTTTTTTGTGTTTGGTATGGTATTTCTTATGAGGGGGAGGGGTGAGGCGTGTGTATGTTGGTGGGATGCAGAGATTGGGATGTGATGAATTGTATAGTGTAGGATAACACAATGATAGAGTGAGTGGAAATTGGGAGTGTATGTTTTATATGTAAAAATGCATTTCCGGGAACATTTAAAAAAGATAGAAAGAAAAGTATTTTTATGCTTCGGTTTGATTTGATGCTCTTGAACCAGCTCCTAGTAAATTAAACCAATACCTCGATGTCAGGGTTCGATATTTAGTATATGTAGAGTATATATATGTGTGTGCGTCTATGCTTCCATCTCTCACTTTCTCGTTTATTCTGACTTGCACGCAAGCTAAGGTAGTGTTGTCCCAGTCAGTGTAAAGGCAGATAAATTGAATATAACAAGTATTGCTCGTTTGGATAGCTCAAATAATTTCCCTGTTTTCCCTACAGAGATAGTAAGAGGAGTCGACTAAATTGCTTCATTCTTATGCGGTTCCAAGGAGAAAAGATATTATGGATTTATTTTCTTGACTGTCTTCCTTGGTTAGCGTAGATAGGAAGATGTGATTGGTTTCTATATAGTCATATCATAGGTTATATAGTGTTATATTATGAGATTTTTGAGGCTATTGAAGCACTATTTAAGATCCAGATTATCGTGTTGGGAGTAATACATGGTACCACTAATTGAGGACACTTAAGCTAGGGCAACCCTTGATTTTGGAGTTAAGACAGAAGGCATACACAGACGAATGGCTAGAAAGTGTTTTTCGTGATCTCGTTTTTTTGAGTGGTATTAATGGTAAAGTTTTGCTTACAAGTGAGGACCAATAGAAAGAAAGTATTCGATAATACGTTACTTTTTGACAGTAAAGCTGCTATGGTTGCTTACTTCTCTGATGTTTTAGAAAAGGTTTCAATGCTATGAATCTTCAGGATTTAGTCGATATTAAGATCTTGATTCGTCGGTCATGTGAGTAGCGTGAAGATGCCGGTGATCAAATGTACCACTATCATTCCTGGTATGCTTAGTGGTTTAAAGGAGAGAAGCCTCATGTGTTATAGCGTCCTATAGGACCGCCGGTATTAACGCTCCTAAGTAGACTAGGACTTATAAAAACAGTACTATCTCAAAATATAGTATAAAATAGTAGGAATTATTAGGCGAGATTGTAAAATATTCTCTGTTAAACATGGGAGATCTCCCTAGTAATAGCATTATAGTAATTATAATATTACGCTTTTCTTCACTGCTATTACTACCGGCCAGCCAGAAATAATAAGGTAAACCATCCGTTTTGAAAGAGATAGGTGCTCAAATCCGGCGTATTAACTCACCTGCAGGTCAGCATACTCTGATTAGCACTTGAGATTGTCGCTTTGAAATGCTAAGGCTTAGAGGAGGGGCCTTGAGTAACAGTTTAAGTGGCAGGCGATATCTGAAAAGACGCAAGATATGAAATTGATAAAGCTTCAGGTACTGGACGCAGTAATCTATTCTTAGAATACTCACTAGGTGTATAGAAGACTATTCCCTTTTTGTCTCGCTTGCTCCTTCCTAGCACCACAGTTGTAGTACTCTCTAGTTCCTATACAGAGATTTGTGTTCATGTTTCAATACTACACTAACTCATTTAAGATGGGCGGCAGAGGTGCAGGGGTACAGGGCTGAAGGGGACAGGGGTACAGGACTTACCTTCTGCTACCTCCACATAAAGGAGAACCTCACCACGTGATCGGCTAATTGTTTACATCCTCCAAATGATATTCTAAGTGTGATTACAGACCATAAGGACTAACAACACTACACAATAGAAATAATAGAGATATAAACTAACTAATGCCAAATACAATATTCTATTTTGTCGTACTAATCTCAGCTTATAATAGGGTATATTTGATTAGTGTCGGATCTAAGTTGTTTTGAAGAAAATTGAAATTTAGATGTAGTATTTTCTCCTTAAGTGCGCGCCAAGCCGCTATAAGCAAATTTGAATCGTTCTTGATGTTCCGGAAGTTTCTACTTGTCCTACTAAGGCACCGCTTTTAAGCCTTATTTTACAAGCCGCGTCCTCTACTACCTTTACAACCCTCAATTACTACCACATACCCCCTGCGCTGTTAATAAATCACACAAATAACAATCAAAATGTCTATCCAACAAAGAGTTAGTCAATGTTTTCTCCTTGGTTCCTGCTTGTTCTCAATCGTGATAACAACGACAACGCTAACAAAGTGTCTCAGATGAGCCTAATGGCTATCATGAACACCCCTTCCGCTCCCCCCAATCCACCAGCTCAAGGACAACACGTAAGTGATATTTTGCAATCTATATCAAGCAAATACCGCATTCCTTGATCTTTTACTTCTCGAGGATCTGCGAAACGATCAAACTGACATTTGCCTACAGCGCGCCCCCCTCCCAAATGGACACATCAATGCGAATCCCCCTGCCCCGGCCGCCGCCCAAAAGTTCACGATTAGCGTTGGTCACGAAAAGAGAGAATTGTTGAAGGAGTACTATCGCAACCATCCGTATGACCAGCCTCTTAGTGCTCGACAAGAGCACGAAGGGTTTCTGGCTGCGGTGCTCGGCATCTCTCCCAGACAAGTACAAGTAAGAACCACGTATCTCCTTGTAATCATTGGTATTTTATACTTACATACCGCTCGCAGAAGAACTTTGGAGAATTTCGTCTTCGGGAGAAGAAGAAGTTGAAGAAGCTGAAGAAGGAAAAGAAGGGAAAGAAGGGAAAGAAGGGAAAGAAGGGAAAGAAGGGAAAGAAGGGAAAGAAGGGAAAGAAGGGAAAGAAGGGAAAGAAGGGAAAGAAGGGAAAGAAGGGAAAGAAGGGAAAGAAGTCCGCCTAAGGACTAAGCCTTCTGCTGTTTTTGTTTTGGGTTTGGTGTTCTGGAGTTTTTCAAAGAATGGAGAATGTGATTTGAGCTCCTCTCAGTTTTATCTCATCGCATGTAGATATCATGCCTCTTGAAACCTGTTTTGTGCCATTTTCTGTTACATTTGCTTTAGCATTGTGGCACCGATACAGTCGAATTTGATATAAGCTTTAATCTATGAATTTGCCGACTTTTATAGAATCTGTACGTATTAGGTAGTAACTATACTAAAAAATAATAGCTTTTGAAATATCTATTAAATATATATATAAAGTAATTTATTTTATTCTTAAAGTCTTTAATATTAAATATACTATGTAATACTCGAAATAGTACTAAACTTCCCACTAGAACACTACTAAAAAGGGGTTATAAAATAGTAGTAAAGCCTCTAGTAGAGTCTTAAAAGACTATAACTCTAAAGGTAGTTTTATAAGTAGGATTAAGAGTTAGAACTAGTTCTCTTACTCCTATTCCTTAGTTAGAATCGTCTTATAATTTATTATATACTCCCTCTCGAATTCGACTTAATATAATACTAGCGCTAAGAGAACTATTACTATTACTATTACTATTACTATTACTATTACTATTACTATTACTATCAGAGAAGGAGGAGGAGGAGGAGGTATAGTAAGAAGCTCTAAGATAGTTTAATAGCGTAAAAGAAGATATTAAGAATAGTTAAAACTTAAAAAATACTTAATATTTAAAGATAATATAAAAAGAGTATAAAATAGATAGAGAGGTAGAATAATAAGCTATTAAAGAACAAGATACTTAAGATAATACTTTAATAAAAAGAATATAAATATAAGTAGTAGTATAAAAAATAAAGACTTATAAGTATAATTATAAGGCGTTTAAGGCCTAGGAGAATACTAAAGAGGCTAAAGAACTTTGTAATAGGTTGGTACCCAGGATAAAGCACGGCTATGAAGTAGCTATGCACACGCACGTGCCTTCCCCTCTTTTCGTACCTTACCGCTATATCGTCAACGCTTAGAGCAAGAAGCTCTGACCAGGCATTAGAGACTTTACTGGTACGAAGAGCCTTCTCTTCTCTTCTCTTCTCTTCTCTTCTCTTCTCTTCTCTTCTCTCTTTAGCTTATTCTCTTTGGAAATATATTACCTTTTACTTGTACTGTACACTTTGTATATAACCCGTGACATTAGAATAAGCTCTTCCTATATCTTTACAAGACTCGGGAATATACGACAACGAGTAAGCTAGTACTCTGAACTGAAGACCCACGACGACGAGTAAGCTAGTACTTGTAACGAATACTCAAACTGGCTAACTAAACTTGGCTGGGTGTTCGCTGGTTAGTATACTAGGATAAGAAGAAGACTATCGGGTTGTTCACTTGGAAGTGAACTCGTTACTTGTATCAAAGATGTTAAACAATATAATAAGATTAATAAACTAAGTTAAGCACGAAGCTCCTATCTAATGGCAGACGTGCTAGTCTTATATAGAACCTTCATACTCTTTTGGATCCTAAGATCCAAAGCTCTATGTGAAGCTCCAAAAGCTCCATGTGAGGCTCCAAAAGCTCTATGCAAAGCTCCTGCAAGCTCCAATGATCACGTAACAATAACCAATAGAAATCCTTGGATCGCTTAGCTATCCTAAGCGATCCCTATTTGCTATAAGAAACCTGGATGTGCCTGTCGAGGGTTGCGCCTCTTATTATGACAAGTATCACGTGCTCACGTGATTCGTGACAGTACTCTAAACTAAAGACCCACGAAAACGAGTAAGCCAGTACTCTGAACTGAAGACCTACGACGACGAGTAAGCAAGTACTCTGAACTAAAAACTACGATAACGATACTATATGTAAGAAAACGAAAAACCTCTAGTTACATAGAAGTATCGGATATCGTAACTATAAGAAAAAGTACTAAAAAGACAAAAACAATATACAATAGAGGGAGTTACAACAGAAGGAAAATCAGTACCGTTACTTTAAGAATAGAACCTAGCTATGTTAGCCCCCCCTTAGTTCGAAGCGTATGTTTAATCGTAGAATATAACAATAGCTGCGATAGTAGCAAGAATCGACGCTCTAAGCGAGAGTACTCCTACCGCTACCTCTACCCTACCTTTGCTACAAGGACCTCCCTAGTTTAGCCAAACTACTGGGATAGGAAGTTTAATAGCACGTCCAAAGCTACGACTACTAAATGTAGCGAAATTCTCAGGTATTGACCTAATACTTTACTCCTAGTTTAAAGGCTAGCTCGAAGCTAAACTTAATATAGACGGAGCTGCTATTAGAAGTGAGAAAGAGAGGGTCTAGTACGTATTTAATCGACTAGAAGGGGAAGCCGCTGCTAAGATTTGGCTATAGATAAAGATAGCAAAGGATAATAAGTCTCTAACTGTCCTAGGACTAGTTAGGTAGATAAGAACACTTTTTCAAGACTTAAGAAGTATACAAAAAGCCCTGAGTAAACTTAATACTCTAGAGTAAGGCAAGAAGCCTATCTTAGAATTCCTTACAGAATTCGACTATCTTCTTCTCGAAGCCGAAGGATATAGATAGGCAGATACGATTAAGAAATCTCTCCTTAAAGCAACTCTATTAACTTTAATTATAAGAGGACTTATTAGTACCCTAGAAGCAGAAACCTACATAGACTACTATACCTAATTAAGGCTTGTCGGTAATTAATAAGAGGAACTTAAGGTTTGTACGACTAGCTAGAATTAGAGGCTATTCTAATAAAAAAGCTAAGCCTAGCAAATAGCAAACGAGGACATAGTTATAATAGGAGTATATAGAGTTCGGACCAATAATAGGGAGGCTCCCTAGGGATTAGATAAGGAGATGGCCTAGAGAAGAGATCAAGGTCTCTACCTCTGTTATAGTAGCGTAGATTACTTTTTAAGAGGCTACCGAGTATAACTATCTAATAAAAAGTCTATAAATAGTAGAAAAATAGTAATACAAATCTTATTAATGTCTCCCTCTATAAGTAATAGGAGGAAGGCTAAAGAAGAAGGAGATAACGACTCCGAAGAGTCGGGAAAAGAATAGCTTCTAGGAAAAGACGCTACTAGAAGCATATAGAGAAAGAGGTAGTTAAGGAGTAGAAAGAGTTTAAGAAGAATTTAATAGATAGTATTCCTTTTATTATATTAGCTTTACTTAATAAAAATTGTTCTGTAAAGACTCTAGTTAATACTAGTTCTCTATTATATAGTCTTATTAACTCTTACTTTGCTACTCGCTATAATCTCCCGCGTATAAAAATTAGGCCTATTAGTCTTACGGCTTTTGACTAGGAAACAGGAGGGACGGTTACAGAAGTAGCGTACTTCCTACTAGACATTAATAGATACTAAGAAAGACGAATTTTCTATTATATAGCACTCTGCTTAGTAGACTATAATATAATCCTAGGTATACCTTAGATTATAAAACAAGATATATAAATCAACGGCCTAGAATCATAGCTTTGTATTATATCTACAAATGCTTTAGTTTATAACCGAGCTCGTAACTATAAGGAACTAGCTCTAGACTATATCGAAATCTTAGTAGTAGCCTTTACGAGATAGACTAGAGGAAAGAGAAAACATTAAATAGAAGTGTTTATAGCTAGTATAGTAGATATCGAGAAAGCCCTAGCAAAGAAAAAGAAGACAGACCCTTGTATAATACTCCTAAAGTAATATTATAAGTTTTTAGACCTTTATAGCTAAGCGAAAGTAGATACACTACCTCTACTCCGGGGACTAGGTATAGACCACAAGATTAAGCTAGAACAGGTGAACAGCAAGGAACTACATGTACTATAGAGACCTCTTTATAATATATCGAAGGACGAACTTTTAGTACTCCGACAGACTCTTACGAAGTTACTTAATAAATAGTTTATCCGAGTAAGCAACTCTCCGGCGTCGGCGCTAGTCTTATTTATACGAAAACCTAGAGGTGGACTACGTTTCTATATAGACTACCGTAGCCTAAACTAGATTACAAGGAAAGACCGCTACCCCCTCCTATTAATCTACGAGACGCTACGAAGTATAGGCTAAGCGAAGTAGTTTACAAAACTCGACGTTATAGCTACGTTTCATAAGATTCGGGTTATAAAAGGAGACGAGTAGAAAACTGCCTTCCGAACAAGGTATAGCCTCTACGAGTAGATGGTTACCCCCTTTAGACTAGCAAATACTCTAAGTACATTCCAACGATATATTAACTAGGCGCTACGGGATTACCTCGACGAGTTCTATTCCGCGTATATAAATAATATCCTAATCTATATAAATAGGGACCTCTATTAATACCGAGAACATATACGAAAAGTCTTCCTACGACTACGGGAGGCAGGCCTATAGCTAGATATTAACAAATACGAGTTCGAGGTGAAATTAATAAAGTACCTAGGTTTTATTATCGATATAGTTTATAGGGTACGAATAGACCTAGCAAAAGTTAGGGCCATCCTTGAGTAGTAAGCACCAAAGAGCGTAAAAGGAGTTAGGAGCTTCCTAGGCTTTGTAAATTTCTACTAACGTTTTATTAAGGACTACTTAGAGATCTTACTTCCTCTAACCAAACTCACCTATAAAGATTAAGCCTTCTCTTAGACAGAAGAAGTAGAAAAAGCCTTCTAAAAGCTAAAGTACTTATTTACTCAAGCCCCTACACTTGTCTAGTTTAACTCTGAGAGGGAGACAGTTATTAAGTGCGATTTATCTAAGTAGGTAATAGGGGGTACACTTCTATAGTTCGACGAAGAGGGAGTTCTACGCCCCTGCGTATTCTTCTTAAAGAAGAACGCACCTACTAAGTATAACTACGAAATCTACGACAAGGAAATACTAGTAATTATTAGATATCTAGAAGAATAGGACGTAGACCTACGCTCTATAAAGCACTTTTAAATTCGAACTAACCATAAGAACCTAGAGTACTTTATAATAGCACAACAACTCACGGAACGCTAAATGCGATGGTTACTACTACTGTTACGCTATAACTTCTTAATTAGCTATATTCCAGGAAAGGAGAACAAACGAGCAGACGCTCTATTAAGAAGGGAACAAGATATGCCGGCCGACAGTAGCGATAATAGGTTACAGTATCGCAAGGTACAACTACTAAAACCCGAAGCTATTAAGGGACTTGTAGTAGGTTATATAAGAGTATCCCCGGTTATACTTCGATTATTATCAAGGGGAATAATACTACCTATACTAGAAGACCTAGAAACGCTAATCGTACTTAACCAGCTTATAGTAGACAATAATAATACCCCCTAGCCCTCCGAACTAGAACTACTTTGGGCGGAAGCTAAGGAAGGAGACGAAGGATACAAGAAAGCGCTGTAAGCTATATAAGAAGGGAGAAGACTGTTCCTAATTGAGCTAAAGCTCCGAGTCTCTATTACTAAATACGAAGTATTAGCGACATAGAAGCTCCTCTTCAGAAACCGGCGCTAGGTGCCAGACTCTAGAGAGCTACGTACTAAGATAATCTAGTAAGTCTACGACTTAATTATATATAGGCACCTAGGAAGAGAAGGGACAGCAGCTATTCTATTACAAGGCTATTTCTAGCTAGGACTATTATAAGATATTAGAAGATTTGTCAGAAATTATAATAAGTATAGAGTAAACAAAGCTTAGAGGGACCGGAGGCAGGGATTTCTAAAGCCCTTACCTATTCCTAATCAGGTCTAGCAAGAGCTCTCTATTAATTTTATCGTCGAACTTCTAGAGAGTAGAGGCTATAGAAATATTGTCGTTGTTATAGATAGGTTAAGTAAAGATATAGTCTTTAATAGACTACTAGATATTAAAGCAGAGACAGTAGTAAAGTGGTTTATATAGAACGTTTATAGCTAGCACGGGGTCCTAAGAGCGGTTGTATCAGATAGGGGCATACAATTTGTAGGGGCCTTGTAGACAAGAGTTCGCTAACTTCTAGGGATTCAAAGGAGGCTATCAACAGCTGGCTACCCTGAGATAGATAGCTCTACTAAGCGAATAAATCAAACTCTTAAAACCTACCTACGTATATTTGTCTCCTACGCCTAGGATAATTAGTATAATACACTACCCTCTGCTCAACTAGGGGTAAAAGGGCGGAACGTAGCTTTAATAGGAGTAAGCCCGTTTTTCTTGTCCCACGGGTATAATTTAGATCCTTTGGATTTAAAGGCAGACCTAGGACCTCTCTAAGCTAGGAACTCCCTAATCTAAGCAGCGGATACAATGGTCCGGAAGCTAAAGGAAGCAAGAGAATAGGCCCAGGCATTAATGGTAGTAGCTTAGCAAACTTAATAAGAGGTAGCAAATCGAAAAAGGCAATAGTCTCTAGGGTTTAAAGTAGGGGACAAAGTCTAGCTAAACTTAGCTAATATACGTATAGATCGACTAGCAAAGAAACTTAATACTAAGTACGCTAAGTTTACAGTTATCGAGATTATAGGCTCCTATAGCTATAGACTTAATACACCCCCTAGAGTTTATAATGTATTCTATAGCTAACTTCTTCGAGTAGCCTCAGATAACCCACTTCTAGGACAAGTTTAAGACGACTTGTAACCAGGACTAGTAATCGTTAGTAAAGAAGAAGAATAGGAGGTAGAGAGGATTCTAGACGAGAAATCAAGTAATAGAAAGAGAAAGCAATATCTTGTTAAATAGAAAGACTATACTAGGCCTACATAGGAGCCGGCTTTAGCGCTATAAGAGACTACTACACTAGACTGATAGGAAGAGGCGCTAACGCGACACGATAGAGGACCTTGTATAAGAGGGAAGCGTGTACGAAAGTGAGAAGGGGGGTATTATAATAGGTTGGTACCTAGGATAAAGCACGGCTATGGAGTAGCTATGTACACGTACGTGCCTTCCCCTCTTTTCGTACCTTACCGCTATATCGTCAACGCTTAGAGTAAGAAGCTCTGACCAGGCATCAGAGACTTTACTGGTACGAAGAGCCTTCTCTTCTCTTCTCTTCTCTTCTCTTCTCTCTTTAGCTTATTCTCTTTGGAAATACATTACCTTTTACTTGTACTATACACTTTGCATGTAACCCGTGACAAACTTAAAGCTAATTACATATAATTCTAAGCTAAAAAAGTAGCTAAACTAGCTATTAAATAGTTAGATAATTTATCTTATAAACCTTCTAATATAGATAGTAAATAACGAATAAGTAAAACTCTATTAAACTACTTTATACTACCCTCTACTTATAAGGCTAGGAGAGCCTCTAAATAATATTTATTCCTTTCTTCTAAACCTATTATACTATTAAATATTTAGTATTCTCTTAATAAAGAACTAAATACTATTGTAACGGTTATGGTCACGAGGGTTGGATTGTCACGAATCACGTGTTCACGTGATTCTTGTCATAATAAGAGGCGCAACCCTCGACAGGCACATCCAGGTTTTTTATAGCAAATAGGGATCGCTCAGAGTAGCTAAGCGATCCAAGGATTTTCATTGGTTATTGTCACGTGACCAACTGTCGCTAGACAGGGCGACTGGTCTAGCAGTCTAGCAGCGACTGCAAGACCGGGCTAGCAGGCTAGCACATGGAGGACGAAGGTTCTATATAAGACTGGCACGTCTGCCATTAGATAGGAGCTTCGTGCTCAACTTAGTTATTAATCTTATTATATTGTTTAACATCTTTAATACAAGTAACGAGTTTACTTCCAAGTGAATAACCCGATAGTCTTCTTCTTATTATAGTATACCAACTAGCGAACACCTAGCTAAGTTTAGTTAGTTAGTTTAAGTATTCGTTATACTTTAAGCACCTGCTTTAAGTCGAAACTATTACGATAGCTCCTACTACCCCAGTAGCAGGATTGGCCACTAGCCCCTAGGCTGGCCGAGTCAACCTCCCCGAAACCAGCGGAGGGACTACTACGATAAACATTAACACTCCTCGATTAAGAGACGTCGACGACGACGACGACGACGACAGTATACTAGATATACCTAACCCGTATAAGGTCGAGGCACTTGAAAACATTAAAGTCAAGATGCCTAATACGTATAACGGGAAGCGAACGGAACTTGACTTATTCCTTCTTTAGATAGACATCTACTTTAACTTTAATAAAGAAAAGTTCAAGGACGACCACAGCTTCCGCTTAATCTTTGCTATCTCCTACCTTAGGGGACCAGCGCTAGAATAGGCCTAGCCTTACCTCGAGGATTACTTCGATAACAATAGAGGAAATATAACTATAACCAAGGCTATGTTCAGGTCTTAGGGAGGATTTAAATAGGCGATTCGACGAGTCTTCGGAGACTTCGACGCTATCTATACTACGGTACGCAACCTTCTAGGTTTACAACAAACCGGATTAGCTATCGACTACGCTAACGAGTTCTAGCGATATAGGAACAAATCAGGGTGGGACGCCCCTGTACTTATAGAATTATTCTAAAGGGGACTTAAGACATATCTCCGTAAGGAGATGGCAAGATAAAACATAACCTTCTTAAATATTACGACTATAATTAAGACTATTATCTAGTTAGATAACCGTCTCTAGGAATTCAGGAAGTTATCCCTAAAGCAGGAGAACCAGTCTAAGGGATACAAGCGGTGGAATCGTTCCTATTACGGAAAGGGCCGTAAAGTAAACGCTGCCGAAAAGAAACCCTTCCTACGGGAAGGAGGTCTTTCCTAGGAAGAACGTAACTAAAGACGCGAGTAGAACTTATATTACTCTTATAGCAAATCTAGCCATCGAGTAAACAAGTGCCGCGCGAAGGACGCGAAGAAACCCTGGAAAGGAACAAAGTAAATTAATACTATAGCTAGAAGGGAAATAGCTGTGCTTAAAAAACGAATATTAACTAGCGACGAACTCGAGGAAATGGGGATCTACACCTAGCTCGAGAACGACTTAGGACTCGACGAGTACTACGCTACGAGATCCGACGACGAGTACTCTTTGCCTCTCTAGTCAAAGGAGAATGAGCGGCATGAGTCCGACAAGTCAGGATTATCAGAGTTATTAGATAGCACCTTAGGGGACGAATATGATCTGTTAAAACAGAACCCCGAGGTCGGAGAAAATTGGACATTTATTGGAACCTTTATATTAGGTAACAGATGGGTCCACATAGACGGGCTAAAGTTAGACTTCTGGAGCCCGCATGCTACTTATGGCGGCGAGCTAGTTACCTTGACCGCCTATAAGGTAATAGATTATAACAACTATTAGATAACTTTTAAAAGTATCCCGTTAGGACAAATGGTTATTGAAGCTACTGAGCGTTACGACGAGAATAACTTAGATAACGAACCTTAAGAAGAGGTATATCTAGAACCACTGCCACAGGTCGGAGACACCTGGAGGGTATACGATATAACTCTATAAACTAGCGAATAGAGATGGGTAAGCGAACTAGAGTTCGTTGGTTAACCTAAGCTAAACTTCGTAGGAGACCTCCCGAAAGTATAGTTGGACCTATATATAGATAGAACGTATATAGTAGAACGGGTAGACGAGATAGGAGTCTTGTTCTTACCCACGAGAGGTAGAGATAGACGTCTATTCCTAGTTCGCTATACTAGCTAGGATAAGGAAATCTACGCTACTTCCGGAGACCAACAGTTAGTAGTAACTACGGTCATACGAGGGAAGGAACTCCGAGTAATAATAGACTCGGGAGCTATAGGAAACTTCCTTTCCCTGAACTTAGCTAGGAAGCTAAACGTCCCTGTTAGGAAGACGGTACCCTACTAGTTAATAGTAGTAGACAGGACAGAAATAGGATACTAGAACAGAATAATTAATTAGAGTACTATTCTAACGAAAACTACTATCGACGGACACTATTTAGACATACAATTCGATATTGTTAAAATAGGAAGCAAGGAAGCGATTCTTAGTATACCTTAGATTAGAGAACATAATCTAGATATCGATTAGAAGGTAAGAAAGATTACCTTTAGTCGTTATAGTTATAAGGGTTCGTACGAATAACTATAAGGCCGGAACAAAGTTTACGCCACTTCTTCCAGAGAGCCCGGACACCTAGGAAAGGGTCCTCTACAGGTCGGCGAAGGAGCCGATTTAGAGTTACCTATATAGTATAGAGAATTTAAGGATCTGTTCGAGAACCCGGAGGACATACGTGCCCTTCTCGAACATCGCCCATAGGATCACGAGATTAAACTAAAAGAGGGTTATAACCTTAGGAAGTAAAAGCTTCGACCTTACAATTAGAGGAACCTTTAGCTACTCGAGGAGTACGTCAAGGAGGGAATTAAGAAAGGATATATTCGGAAGTTAGAGTTACTAACCGCTTCGAATATATTAATTGCTAAGAAAAAGGACGATCTAAAAGGTAGAGCTTGTATTAACTACCGAGAAGTCAATAATACTACGGTTAAGGACGCTTATCCGTTACTAACCGGCTAATACTTACGGGACAAGTTAGGCCGAGCTAAGATATTTACTAAGCTCGACTAACGAAATGCTTTTAGCTTAATTAGGATTAAGCCGGGAGATAAATAGAAGACGGTATTTGTCTTGCCATTAGGACTCTACGAGTACAATGTAATACTATTCGGACTTACGAACGTACCAGCTACTTGTCAGAGACAAAACAATAGTATTCTAGAAGACCTTCTAGGAGTAACTATTATCTATTACCTAGACAATATTCTAGTATATTTAGAACAAAAGGAAGACTATTAGGGACACGTTAGAGAGGTCTTGCGGAGACTCGCTACCGTAGACTCCCGCCTTAAGTTATCGAAGTATAAGTTTAGAATAACTTATACTATCTTCCTTAGATATATAATTAGCCCTGGTCAAATAGAAGTTAACCTAGACAAAATTAAGGTAATCGTAGAATAAAAATCACCCGAGAACGTTAAGGACGTCTAATTATTCTAGGGATTCGCTAACTTTTGTCGATAGTTTATAGTAGACTATACTAGATTATCTAAACCCCTAACAGACTTAACTAGGAAAGATAAGACATTCTCCTAGGATAAGACGACGGAATAAGCATTTTAGGAAATTAAGAAGCGATTCGCTAAGGAGCTAATCCTTAGGAATTACGACGTCGATAAACTAAGCACTGTTAAGACAGATGCTTCGGACACTGCTATTAGAGCTGTATACTTATAGCCTAATAAGAACGGGAAGCTAATACCTGTCGTATACTTCTCGAAAACATTAGATTCAGCTTAGCAGAACTATAGTATCTTTGAGAAAGAACTCCTCGCTATAGTCCTAGCTTTAGAGTATTAGAAGATTTACCTTTAGGGTATAAAGTACTAGGTAACTGTCCTTACTAACCATGAGAATCTAAAGACATTTATAACAACTAAGGAGCTTAGTAATAGGAGACTTGCTAGGTGGTCGCAAATCCTAGCTAGATTTAACATTGTGATTCGTTATGTTAGTAGAACTTCGAACGTACGAGTAGATACGCTTAGCCGGAAACTAGGCTACGAAGGAGACAAGGAGTATAAAAAGATTGCGATCTTAAAGACTCTTGAGAACAGAGACCTTGCCCTAACGATTTATAAAATCGCTACTATAACCAGGGAGAGCCCTTAGGACAATAAAATCAGAGCAGCGTAGTTATAAGACAAGATCGAAAAAACAAAGAACGGCAAGATCTAGGTCCCGGACTCATATATAAAAGAATTCGTTACGGAATACTATGTAGCACCGGCCCATGGACATCAAGGAGTTCGCCGAACTCTCCAACGGATTAGACGGAACTACTATATTAAGAAGGTAGTAGCCGTAGTTAAGGAAGTAATAGCGGAGTGTAATACCTGTATCAGGAGCAAGGCTCCCCGCCATGCCCCCTACGGACAGATGGGCACTACTCTAATACTACTAACCCCTTAGAAGTCGATCTCTTAGGATTTTATAGTAAAATTACCGAAATCCAAGGATCCGATGACAGGCGTCGAGTACGACTCGATCCTAGTTATTATAGAAAGGCTAACGAAATACATAATCCTAGTACTATACAAGGAGTCAAGTACAGCCGAGGAACTAGTATTTGTATTCCTTAGGGAAGTAGTCTTAAAACATGGACTACTAGAAGAGATTATCTCAGACAGAGACAAGCTCTTTACCTCATTGTTCTAGATAGTACTTACAGAGCGCTTAGGAGTAAAAAGAAAGCTATCGATAGCATTTCACCCCTAGACAAATAGAGGGAACGAATATATAAATCAGGTGGTTAAAACATACCTTCGTTGCTATGTAAATTACTAATAGGACGATTAGGTTAAACTACTACCACTAGCAGAATTCGTATATAACAGCTCAACAACGGAAACAACACTTGTTACGCTATTCTACGCTAACTTTGGGTATGAATTAGAAGCGTATTAAGAACCATTGGCTACGACAACAGATAACTAACTTGCCTATATCTAGGTCTCGAAAATCAAAGGTTTACATATAGAACTCGTAAGTAAATTATAGTTCGTGGCAGAAAGAAACGCGCACTACTACAATAAACGACGTAGTTAGGAGCCAACGTTAAAAGAGGGGGATAAAGTCTACCTTGTATAGAAAAATATTAATACAAGGAGACCGAGCAATAAACTAGACCATAAGAAACTCGGACTATTCAAAATTAAGAAAGTCAGAGGACTATTAAATTATGAATTAGTACTACTAGAGACAATGAACATCTACCCAGTATTCCACATATCCCTGCTCGAACTAGCACCACCGGGAGCACTACCAGCCCTACACACAGAAATTTAACCAGTTAACCTAAACGCTGAATATAAGGTCGAGAAGATTCTTGACTATAGGGTTGTCAGAGGACAGATTAAGTACTTAATCAAATAGTTAGATTACCTACATTCGGAAAATACCTAGGAACCTAGAAAAAACATTACCTAGTACTCGGAGGAACTTTAGGAGTTCCACCGCCGAAACCCAGGGTTGCCCACATTTCGGGATCATCTGAGAAGGTCGTAAGGAAGGCTAGGTCGAGACCTAGGTTAGGAAAAGAATCAGGAACGTCAGGGTTAGGAAGAGCCGCTTGTCGGGCGGCCTCCTCCTCCCTCTTCGTTTTCTCCTCTTCTTCTTTCTCTTCCCTCTCCCGTTCCTTAGTAGTATTAAGTTCGTCGAGGGTTTTTAGGCTACGACGGACTATATCGATTCCCCGCTCGCGAAGTTCCTATTAACGCTGTTCCAGCTCGCGGACACGAGCTAAACTAGCTATGGCTACTTCAAAAGCTATATCTCTTTTAAATTTTAGTTGCTCTTCTTCGAGACGGATATTCTGAAGATTATCGTTAGCCGACTAAAGGGCGTCGTATCGAACACCCCGACGAACGTACTCCCTGCACTTTTGCGACTTGTCATTTAAAACAAAGCACTTTCGGTTATAACGACGACAGTTAGAGCAAGGCATGATTTTGGAGCCGTAGGATTATATGGTTTCGAAGAGTAGTATTCGTTGCTTATACTTCTGGGTCTTGGAGGACATAATAAAGAGAACAGAAGGTCGCTAACAGCCTTCCGACGATATTTCTCTGGTTATACTTAAGCTTTGGGACAAAGCTAGGCTAAAAAGGGGATAGTGTCACGAATCACGTGTTCACGTGATTCTTGTCATAATAAGAGGCGCAACCCTCGACAGGCACATCCAGGTTTCTTATAGCAAATAGGGATCGCTCAGAGTAGCTAAGCGATCCAAGGATTTTCATTGGTTATTGTCACGTGACCAACTGTCGCTAGACAGGGCGACTGGTCTAGCAGTCTAGTAGCGACTGCAAGACCGGGCTAGCAGGCTAGCACATGGAGGACGAAGGTTCTATATAAGACTGGCACGTCTGCCATTAGATAGGAGCTTCGTGCTTAACTTAGTTATCAATCTTATTATATTGTTTGACATCTTTAATACAAGTAACGAGTTCACTTCCAAGTGAACAACCCGATAGTCTTCTTCTTATCATAGCATACCAACCAGCGAACACCCAGCCAAGTTTAGTTAGCCAGTTTGAGTATTCATTACATGGATGTTACATGCTCGCTCGGCGAGGCGCGCTAGTACTAGCGCGCACGACCTGTATTTAGTTCCCAGCTCTCCCGAGCTCTCCTTCTCTCCTTATCTATTGTCCTAAGAATAGAGTGTTATTTATTCCAACTGTCTAGAACCACGTCTTTTATAACTATTACGTTCTCTAAGAAATTAGACTTAGTAGATAACCTTTATAAGAGTACTTATTTCTTTATTAAACAGTAAATTAAGATAGATATATTTAATTATATTAAGTTAAAATTTAGATAGTATAGTAGATAATATAATTTTTAATTCTAGTCTATATTATATAGTCTAAAGAGTAATCTAAAGGCCTTTAATATTAGCTTACTAAAGGATTAGTAGAGTATCTAGTATTAAAAAAGTACTCTTAAAACACCCTTTTAGTTCTTTATAATATTACTATACATTATAGTCTTAACTATAATCTAAATTAACCTCTACCTTTTATAAATTTAAAAGATATAAAAGTATTAAATTAAAAAAGTAGAAGATAATTATATATATATATATATATATAAATAGCCTTTTAATAAGCTTAAAATATTTAACGCTTCTAATTTAGATTATAAATAAAACTACTAGGCTTTAATATAACTTACTAATATAATTAAAGCTATTAAAAAAGATAAAGATTTATTAAAAGTAGAAGAACTAAGAAAAGAAAGAAACAGTCTAGTAAATAAGAAAGAAGGAAAATAAGAGATTAATAAGTATAATAAAATAATAACTTAATAATTAAGTATTAGAAGTGTTACGGAGCTAGAGCTCCATCACGTGTTGTTGGTGCCTTGGAAGCCTGAGGCCGTCATACCCCTCTTTATCTGTCTTTGGAACCTTTGGTCTTGGTTCTTTACTTTGAATTCTAAGTAGTAGGTTAGAAGAAATATCGAGTCTGTTACAAGAAGTATAAGCTACTATAAGTTAAACTATATAAGAGAAAGATATTTAGAAGGCCTTTTAATATAAACGTTAAATATGTGAACGTGTGGAGTGAACCACTGCTTGCTGTGATAAATACTGAGTCAAACCGAACACTGCTATAAAGAGCGAACAACTAAGTAAGGAGAGAAGAGAGTTCCAGAGGAACAGGAGCTTATATACATAATGCCAGCGGCACGCACGTGCCGCTGCTACACGTGATCTGACCCTAGTTCCTCCAACTCCGTGACAAAATATACTCTAATATCTATAGATCTTATTATAAGAAACTAGATAATAAAACCTACTATAAGATCTCTTAAGAACACTTTTTAAGATAAGTAATAAATATTATAAAAGATTAAGCTCTTTTAAGTATTATACTAGCTTAGTTACTTTTAGACTTCTCTATAAGGAATAGGAAAGGTAAGAATAAAAGGGTAGTAGATATAAACTCTCTAGTATTAATACTTATATTTATTAGTCTAGGTACTTAAGGTTAGCCCCTAAGTATAGTAATTAACTAGAGTTTTACTACTAGAGATAATAGTAGAATAATAAAACCTCTTCTATATAACAAAGGATAATATAAACTCTAGTTTAAATCCTTTAAGCTAAGTTTACTAGGTCTATATTATTCTATTAAATTTACTCTTATATAAACTCTTCTTTTATATTCTTTAAGTACTATTAATTATAAATAATATAACTTCTCTTCTCTTTTTATAATATAGAATTTATATATAAAGTAAATAGATCTAGATAATAACTAAGAGAAGAATACTATAAATATAGTTATATATTAATATATAAGTAATAGAATTATATTTAAGTAACTCTAAAACCTTAATATAAATAAATAATAAAAGATAAATATCTCTTTTAATACTTAGAAATATATAAAATATAGTATATTTATATTTAAAAAAGAGCTTTAAAATAGTAATTCTAGATCTACTAATAAGCCTAAGTTTATATCTATACCTATATCTTTACTATTTAAAGTTCCTAGCTATAGTAGTACTAGTTTTATTAAACTTTCCTCTAATTATATCTTATTTATACTAGACAATAAAAAACCTTTAAATAATAATTTAAATAATCTACTAAGTAGTATATAAGAAGAATATAATATAGTGTGACAGACGTGCTTCTGGACAGTCGGAACAAACAACACTCTATTCTTAGGACAAAAGACGAGGAGAGAAGGAGAGCTCGAGAGAGCTGGGAACTAAATACAGGTCGCGCACGCTAGTACTAGCGCGCCTCGCTAAGCGAGCATGTGACATCCAGCCCTCGTGACCATAACCGTCACATCACCCCCCCCCCTCTAAAAAGAGCTCGCCCCGAGCGTTGAAAGTCTAAATCAAGTAACTAATCGTGAAAAATACCCTTTTGCTAGGCATCTGGATAGTCCGGATCATCCGAGTCTACTTTATTACTATCGTAAGCATCATTATCCAAAGCTATAATCACTACTCGTCCTGGGTTTGTCATATGTCTGCCTGGTCTCGCAACTTGCTTTCGTGCTGGTTGATCTATAGCTGATATGTATACTCCATTTGTGCCTACTTTCATTCCTAGCTCTAGCTTTTGTCCTGGTTTTAGCGAGAACGGACGGAATATACAATCATTGACCCAGTGTTCCAAGGAGCCGCATCGTACACATCTGCCTTCAGCTCTATATTAGTCTCGACGTTCTGGTAAAATAGAACAAGCGCGTAGTAGTAAAGTAGATGTGCCGATAGAATTAATACTAAAAGCATTTAGGTCTATTAGTTCGCTGTAGTAGGAATACGTAGGTGGCATAGAAGAAGAGGAGGAGCGACCAGCTAATTACTGAACAACGCGTATAAATACTAGGTAATCGCGAGGCAGATTAAGCTGTTAAGAGAGTCGTCCGCGAAGAGTAGGATTAAGGCCATTCCTAAAGGTGGAAATCTTGTTAACATCTGGCTAGTCCTGACCTCTTACTTCGTAAAGGATACGCTCGAACTTAGCGATATATGTAGGGATTGAGTCAGCACCTTGCTTAAGGGAAAATAGCTTGTCTTCCGCCTCTTAAACCTTGTTTAGATTGTTATATACGCGCGCGAGTTAATCGAGAATTGTCTGGTAGTCCTAACTTTGCGTGTCTTCTGCTTAAGAGAGTTGTGGGAAGACCATGGCTTAGACGTGGGAGTCAAGGTTAAGGTAGACGTAGTAGAATTGCGCAATAGTATCTCTAATAGCTATGCCGTCGACTCGTAGCTTTGCTTTGATAGAAGGAAGCCAGGTGTCGAATTTGTATGTCTGGCCAGTGAATTTGTCAGGGTCTAGAAGGGAAGGTTTAGGCTTTACGGATGCGGAGGGTGTTGACCGAAGTAAGTGAATCTCGTTGCGCTGACGCTAGACTTCAGCTTACAACTTAGCGATAGCGGACTGAACTTGAAGAGTATCTATTATAAGAAGTCGAAAAAAGAAGGAATGTAGGTTTCGTCGTATCGTAGAAGTGTAGGGTTCTTGCGTACAAGACAGTGTGGTAGGAATCGTGGAAATTGAGACGTAAGATCGTAGACCTGGGAATTTAGAATATCGTACGACACGCACAACGTACTATAGAACTGTCGTATAACACGTATAGCACACCGTGGACTGTCGACTATACCCTAAGGCGTAAACGTGAACTTGGACCTGGGATACTTAGCCTCAACTAAGGGTCTTTTGTAATGTAACAGACGTGCTTCTGGACAGTCGGAATAAACAACACTCTATTCTTAGGACAAAAGACGAGGAGAGAAGGAGAGCTCGAGAGAGCTGGGAACTAAATACAGGTCGCGCACGCTAGTACTAGCGCGCCTCGCTAAGCGAGCATGTGACATCCAGCCCTCGTGACCATACCCGTCACATATAGAGGATAATAAGCTAGATAATAAAGTCGGAGAATAAGAGCCTTTTTGAAAAAATTCTAAATAAACTTTTTTACTTTAAATTTATATTCTTTATAATATTATTCTTAGTAGTATAGTTATTTATTATATTATTAAATATTATATTATTTAAATATTATTTAATTTACTTTAGTAATATTAAACTACTATACTAAGTTTATAGTATTTTAATACTAGAAATTTATAAAAGGGGCTTAGCGCTACTTAAATTAGCTCCTAAAGGCTAGATTCTATACGCTAAGCTTACTTTAACCGCCTCTCGACTAGGCTAGGTAAGGGTTATTTCAACGTTAATTTAACCTTAATATATTAATAATTTAAGTAAATATAGTAAGATAGTATTTATAAATAACTATAATAAGTCCTATATACCTAACCTAGTTATAAGAGAAGAGGTAATCCTTAATAGACCTAGTTTTATTATTTATATATACTTTTATTTATATATTAGCCTTTTTTATTACTAATTTCTATAATATTTATAAGATAGATTAATTATACCTATATACCCTTAGAATATCTTAAAGTACCTCTATATAGTATTAAATACTAGTATAAGATAATAGATACTAGTATAAAGGAGATTAGAAGAGCTTTTATTCTTATTCTACTATTAAGTACTAGTAATATATTCTATAGTTAGCTTAAAAGAATAACTTCTTATTTTAATACTATTTATAAATACCTTAATCTTAGTATTAGTATATTAGTTTTAGTAGAATAATTAAGTAACTTTTAAATATAAGAATTTAATACTTATAAAAATCTATAAAATATATATATATCTTAAAAGGTTTATTGAAATAATAAGTAAATAGTACTAGGTTCTTTAGAAGAATATAGAATTTAATGGTTTAATTAGATATTATTATTATTACCTTTAACTTTATAAAAGTAATTCCTAAAGTAGTCTTTTACTCTCTTTTTAGTACTAACTCTTTAACCTAATTTCTATACTTATTTTATTAAAAAGGTAGGAAAATTTATATAATCTAGCTTAATATACGCTTATTTATAGTAATAATAAATTAAGGTTTTAAGGTTTTTAAAGCTCTCTTTAATTAGATTAAATTAAGGATAATATAAAGGTAAATACTCGATTATTATACTACTGACGTCTAGTTCTAGCCACAATCTTAAATATCCCACATCGTCTATCGGGACGTAAAGGTGGTTTTAATCACGTGGCTGCACTAGACCACTTCGGTACTAGTGCAAAAGCTGGAGCCTCAAGCTCACAGCTTCATGTATGCTAAAAAAGAACAAGAATCATCACTAAAACCCAGAACCCAGAAACCTCTATTCTACTCGAGTAGGCCTGTATTCCCAACATCGTCCAAACGGGATTCTCATGGGAGGCGTTTATTATATTGCGTTGCTTTCTTTGGTATTCTCCAAACAAAGATATGTAGTTGTTTTCTTGACTGTTTTTCTTGCTTGGCTACGTGGGAGAGTATGATCTTCCAAATTCATATATCAAGTATAACTTGCTGTCAAATCATGGAGTTTACTTGGAGGGTTTTCTGATACGGAAATGATCGATAGTAATGTCATGATATGCGTGAATTATGGGAAGGTTGTGCTAGTGTAAATAGGTTGGATTATTGTCGCGGATCAATGGGGAGAAAGTGAATTTCACGATCTGTTTATGTTATAATGCAGACAGTAAACTTCGGATTGTGAGTGAGGACGAATGGAAAGAAAGTATTCGACAATACCTTAGTTTTTGATAGTAAATCTTCTATAATTGCATACTACCCTATAGTTTGTAGAAAGGTCTTAATTCCATGAATTTTCAAGATTTGGCCGATATTGAGATCTTGATTCGTCGGCAATATCAGTGGCTTAAAGATGCTATTGTTCAAATATACCGCCATCATTCATGGCATGCTTGGTGGTTTAAAAGAGAGAAGCCTCACGGGACTGTTGAGGCTATATAATATCCAACTATATATACTCTGGGAATTAGTCTTGGGGGAGGTTCTTTTCCTCGTCCTCTGAAATCGGTGAAAGGTTCAGAATAGTGAGAAATGGGACTTTGAAAAATGTAGGACTCTAAGAGAGCTTAATGGAATGATAAGGATTGAATTTAATTAGTTACTTGAATCTTGTAGCATAATAATTTTTATTCTTTGAGCTTGTAAGCAGTGAAACTGCTTGTAAGTTTTACGAAACAAGAAGAAGTGGAATAAGAAGGGCTCCTTGCTTCATTTAGTTGCAAATTCTTGAACACCTTGAGAAGACGGATTGTGTATGGACAGACAGAAGGGGTATGTTTCGCTAGACTAAAGATGGAATGAAACCTGTAGATGTAAAATAAGATGTGTGATTTCCAGGATTTGGGTTTATTGCGATAGAATAATTCCCGTGTTTGATCACGTGATATGCCTGGATTTTACACACCACTGACAGACATCATCGGGTATTGGAACCTATTTTGTACCCGTTTTTGTTAAGATTAATTGCGCAATGCGACGCCGATAGCCCTTGAATCATCCCACCGAGTTATATGAACAGTTTTAAAGCGAATGATCATGAGAAAGTCGAGAGCATTAAAAATGGCGCGGTTTTTGTTAAATTAGCGACTCAAACTTATTTCAATGTGGTTAGTTGAAATTCACTTGAGGATTTCTCAAAGACCTCCAAAGCCAAACAGCGTGGTAAATTCGGGTAGTTGAGTTGAGTAGTGGCACCTAATTAACTCAACTTGAGTAGTGAAAATAGCTATTCAACTCAACTCGCCAAGTACTCGATTAACTCATAAGTAACTTAAGTAGTGTCGACCCGATAGCCCGTAGCGCTCCCAGGCTCATTCGCCGGGCTCTAGGTAGTCGGTCTACATATTTGTAAGATACCTAGTCGTTCCTCTGTATATGCTATATAAAACTCTATTATACTAAACTTATAGTATAAGTAAGATGATTGTCTTAGGATACCTAGGTCGGTGAAAAGTAAGAGTTAACAATTATTTAAGCTCTTTATATAACTATTATAATTGTACAATGTTTTTAGAATAACTTTATTCTAAGAGAGGTGTATTATACCTTAAGGGTTCGATTTCGACTTTATAGTGAATTAGGTTCGTACGTAATAACCCCCGCTTAAGTAAACAGGGGTACTTTATAAATATTTAGTTCTACCGCGAGAGTTCTCTCCTTCTCTCCTTATAAATAATCTACTTAATTTTCTACCCTAACATATATATAGAGTAATAACTAGATATATTACGTAACCGAGTACCCCTATATTATATTATACTATTACGTAGCTATTTAAGAACAACCTAACAGGAGTTTTTTATATTATAGTCACGTTATATATAACTACTCGAGTACTACTCGAATAGTTAAATCTACTACTTAACTTAACTTAACAGAATCACCTAATCATACTTATTCAACTTAACTCGATTAGTACTCGAGTCGGTTGAGTATTTGATTAGAAGTGTTACCACGCTGAAGCCAACGCTAGATCACTGGCAAATGTATGTATGATGAAAAGAATATCAATGATGTAATCCAAACCAAACGAAAACATTCCAACCACAGCGCCATCGAGAGACACACAGAAAGCAAATAACAAGTCTTCCATAATGTCAGTCTCTAGAACCACCCCAGAGCCCTCGCAACCCCAAGTCCAAGCCAGAATCCCGAACCAAAAGTGTTTAAAACAAAAGTGTTTTCCGATGGCTGCGGCAGCTCACGGACCGCATGTTCCATTTCCTTGATGGAGCGATTTAATACTCCAATTTGCCGGAACATGAACAGATTGCCGAAGCAAAGAATCGCAATGATGACGAGAAGTGTGAAGCCAAACTCGTTCGTGACAGGCCGTTGCTCCCAGTGTGGCTGCATTGTTCAGTATTGTAATACGTGAGGTGAGGGGGGAAACTGACACTTATTCTGGTTTGTCCGCAGCGCGGACATCCTCCGCAGTGTGAGCAGGATAGTTTGGGTGTGCTTGATGGTTGAGATGCTTCAGATTCGTAGGTGATGTGTCGAGACATTTTTGGATGCGATGAGTAGACCACGGCTGGCTGTTCTGAGCAAGTAAGATTGAGTGAGTAGGTTGGTTGTAGTTAGATCTGAAGATCTGCATGGAGCAAAGTTGAACAGATTTGTGGTCTTCATATCAACCCCTTTTCTAGTTACCGCTAATATGAACCGGGACTTTGGTCGTTAGCTTCAGCTAAGTCTTGTTCTAAGATTACCGAGTCCTTTAGGAAGTGTCACTATACGCGAAGCGCCCACAGAGCAGAACCTCAAAAATAAATGAAGTCCCCAGTCAGATGGAGCATCAGAGAATATTACTCAGCGTATAACAGGAGAGCTCGGACTGTCCTCAATACGAACTCGAAAGTTTTAAGACAGAAGTTGGCCATCCATCAAGGACAAATAAAGGCAACTCGACCAACATCAAATTTAGGCACCTCTTATACCAATGGGCGAACCGGGGATTAAGTCTCCAGAGAAACTTAGGATACCCTCCCAAGATCTTTCCAGGATTTTATAGCCGCAAATTCGTGATTGGCAATTTAGATACAATCAGAATTTCGCTTGGGCGATTTTCAGATATTTTGCCAGTCTGTCTCCGCCCTCACCTAAGGCAGCTCATATAGACAAAGTTGGAAATGAAGAAATGTTTTGAATATTTGATTTTAGAATCGAAATATATGATCTATAGGGTCTAGTATAATTAAAAATAGGTTTTAAGTATTTAGATATTAACCTTCTAGAAAATCTAAATATAATTTATTAGTTCTATAAATACCTGTAGTAGTCCGTAGATTACCGTAAATTAAGGTAGCTTATATAAACAAAGCTAAAATTAAGAAAATATTCGAGTTATCTTCCTTATAATAATTTATATTCTCTAAGGTCTACGATACCTAGAGTATAATACTAGAATACTTAGATTTCTACCTACTATTAATTAGTAAAGAATTATATTTACTAGTATTAAGAAATGTTAAATATTTCTATAAGTTATTTCTCTATTAAAGAACTATTAAATAGGTTATATTTTAAACGACTATTTAATTAAAATATATTATACTAGTAAAAATGTATTTTGTGAACGTGTGGAGTGAACCACTGCTTGCTGTAATGAATACTGAGTCAAACCGAACACTGCTGTAAAGAGCGAACAACTAAGTAAGGAGAGAAGAGAGTTCCAGAGGAACAAGAGCTTATATGAGTTGTTTTTATGGAGTGGTAGAAGCTTACGTAAGCATCAGCTTTCCCCTGACACTCGAGCAAGGGAAAGTCTGTACCTTAGCTATAGTACCACCCATTCCAAAAACGACGGTTTTTACGATTTATCGATTCTAGCTAGAGCTCTCATCTCAATTCGAAGCCACTCACTCCTTATTTACCTTTAACATGGTACAAACTAGAAACACCCCCGCCGGCGACGCGGTACCCTCTTCCCCCCTTTCGAACGCGGAGTCCACCGCAACGATCCCCCAGAATAACAATACCCTAGAGGCCCTTACGGAGGCTGAAGTTAGGGCATAACTATTGATGGAGGACCTATATATAAAGAGAGCCCGGCGCGCGGAAGTAGAAGGCCGAACGAGGATCGCGGCTATAGAAGAGAAAAAGTTACAGGCTAAGACCAAGGCCTTAGAGGCACAAACGTTAGTCTTAAGAGCACAGGCAGTAGCAGCGACTAGGGATACTTTAAGCCTCGAAGAAGTAAGTAAGATACTTTCCCTATAAGACAAATCTATTCTAGATAAGCACCCGGGGGTTAACCTAAAGTACATTGCCTAGATCATTAAAGGGACATTCTTAGTAATAGACCTTGCTTATATCCGAATAGGGAAAGGTCTACTAGTAGTAGCAAACGAGTAATCCTTTGAGGTTACCGGCGACTCCCTTACTATTAAGAAGAAGTAAAGAAAATAGTTAGACTTTAGAACAACTATAACAATTTAGCAAGAATCGTAGACAATGTACTTATTAATTATATATTAAATCTATAGAGAGACTCGCCTAGATTTAATAGTAGTAATAATAGCCTTCGAAAGGTTAATCCATCTTGTCTAGAACACCTAGAATCCGGCGATTTAGGTGATACTAATAGCCCTAGAATAGTACTAATACGTAATCTCTATTAGCGTTATAAATACGGAGGGCTAGGTAATCTCAGCGGAGCGAGAACACTGTTACCTGGTCCTTACTGTCGTCCCCTCTAAAAAAAGCCTTCTACAAGGTCCCTTAAGAAAGAGAAGCTTCGACGGAAGACCTATTACAATACCTAGTAAGGCTACGGAACCAGACGGAGTATACCGAATATAGAATTTAAATAGATGTAAGTATAGCGATAGATACAAATTCGAGTACAAATGCTAGACAGTAAGTTGCGGAGGGGACTACCGGGTTACCTAGTGCCCCTAAACTTAAGCTTGTAGCTAAGATATCGTAGGGGACTAGGAATATTATTAGTTATTCGAAAAAACTATAGCATACTATTCCCCTTGCCCCTCACGTCTAAACATATACTTACTATATAAAGTTATAGATACCTCGTGCCTACTTAGAGACTCGCCGTCTCCGCTAAAAAGGGATGGATAGGTACGTCTTCTTAAAGACTACCTAGTCTAAGGTAATCTATCGTCGTATGTCCTACCGAGTAGGTAATTAGGCCCCGTTGGGCATTACCTTGCGTTTCTATACTAAGACGAACCGAGATTATCCTCTGGGCCGAGCCTATTAGGTAATGTAATCGTAGGTATTCTAACCTTTGGATGTCGGATTAGCTACGAAGGCCCGGACTAGCTTATCCTCTCAAGGAATCTGCCATCTATTGAGGATAATCTAAGTATAATGGATAGTAGGTTAGAGGCCGATTTAAAGCTCTGTAGGGTACTGCCATACCCCTCTCTCCTACCTTTTATATCCTCCCCGCTAGGCCTAGTAGCTAAGGGCGATAGCGGCTTCCGTATAATCTATAACCTCTCTACGCCGGCAGGGAGGTCTACAAACGATAGTATTCCTAAGGAATATAGAGGTATCGAATACCCGTATTTCGACGCTGTCGTAGTAGCTATCCTTTAGGCAGGGCGCGGCTGCTTTATCGTGAAGAAGGATCTGAAAGATACCTTTAGAATTATCCTAGTGTCTTGGAAAGACTAGTAGCTATTAGGCTTCAACTAGGTAGGAGTATATTACTAGGAAACATGCCTCCTATTCGGCCTTGCGACAGCCCCTTTCTTGTTCAACCTAGTAGCCGAAGCACTATATTAGATTCTTGAATCGTACCTAGGTATTAGCGTTGAGCTCTTGCTACACTACTTAGATAACTTTATTTTCTTCTTCTGTATAGGGCTAGACCTCTAGGAGCGGGTAGCCCACTTCCACGGCTAGTATACGCTCTTGACTAACTTCCTGGGCGTCCCTAGGAATAAGAAGAAGGACCGCGAGGGTCGGGTTATTACTATCCTCGGAATTAAGTACGATACTCTCAAATTTATTACAAAACTACTAAAAGAGAAGCTAGCAAAAGCGCGAGCCTTAACGTCTATCGTACTAGGCCAAGGCTAGGTAACTCTCGATGAAATGTAGTCCCTAGTAGGCTTTCTAAGCTTCTGCTCGAACGTTGTTAAGCTAGGAAAGGTATTCATGCTATACCTATACGTTTTCCTAGCAAGCTACCCGACGAACGTACTAAAGGCTCTGAGAAAACAACTCAACCTAACTATTAAGAAAGACATCGAATAGTAGAACGAATTCCTCCCTCTATACAACGGTATATACTACTTTAACAGTAAAGCGAGAGTAACGATCTAGCTCTTTATAGACGCCTCGATAGAAGGCATAGGGGGGTTCTCCGCAGAGACCCCTGACATAGACTAGAGAAACTAGTATAACTCTCTTTAAAAAGAGCAAGCCTTTGTAGCTAAGGTTAAGTATAATATAAACAATATCTTCGATATTAATATCTTTGAGCTAGGAGCGATCGTCCTAGCTTTTGACTACTTTGTAAAACAGTGGCGCGGAAAGAAAGTTATTATTTATATAGATAGCTTAATCTCCTAGACAGGTCTCGAGAAGTCTTCGCTTAAAGGCGAAGTAAATATAGTCCTACGAAGGATTCTCCTACAAGTAGCTAAATACAATATCGAGATTATCCCTAGATAGATCGCAGGAAAGGACAATATCCTAGCCGATGTAATTTCACGCTTTAACTCTAAGGAAATAGCTAACAGGTGCCCTCAATAGCAGGGACTCTGCTAATCTCTTCTCCTTCGCCCGAATAGCTACGATCGCAAGGAACTAACTTATCCTCGCTAAAACACTTCCTCTGGAACGGTCTCTCGAAAGAGACAAGGGACAACTATAAGTCTATTTAAAAGACGTACGAGGACTACTGTATCCTATAGTCGAAAATAGCCTAGCCCGCCTAGCTTGAGACTCTCGGAGAGTTCGCTACCTTGAGAGCTATAGGAGGCCTTGGGGCTACAAAGGTTAAGCCGGAGACAATTGTAGGGAACTTATTAGCTCTCCGATCTACCTACATCGATAGGAGGCTAGATGAAGGGGTCTTTGATAGCCCTTGGCTAAGGAGAATTATTAGCGGTATACGGCGGACAACAATAAATAACCTAACTAAGCAAGCGTAACCAATTACAATAGACATCCTTAAAAGGATCACAAAGCCGGCATTTGTAGGACTAACAGGTACTAGGAGCCGCGAAAGCGTTAACTTTAACATAGTAGCCAAAATAGCTTTTGTAGGGTATTTAAGGATAGGAGAGTTTATAGTAACAAACCCGTAACTTTAAGAGGATCGCTTAACCTTTTTATTTACCCGACTTACAAGAAGCGACGTAGCTATTGCTCCTAGTGGAGCATACGTAACCCTTCGTCTAAAAAGAAGCAAAGCGGATTACGATCACCGAGGGGTCGAAATAGTGCTCGTACGTACTAACACCTCCACATGCCCGGTTAAAGCACTTTGCGAGCTCCTGGTCGACTACCCCGGGAAGGGCAACATACTAGAGGAACGGGCGGCCGAGCCCCTGTTCGCAACCTCAAAGGGGGAGCTAATATCACGGAATTAGATGATTGCCTAGCTTCGAAACAGGATTAAGAAAGCTAGTATATACACACCTCTTAAATTCTCTAGACATAGTTTTAGGAGAGGGGTAGTACAACATACGTTAGACAACGGTCTAACCCACGAGGATATCCAGGACCTTGGCCGTTAGAAGAGCGACTCCTTTAAACAATACTTTAAAAGAAGCCTCCGCTCTTAGCTAGAGCTAAATATACGTTTCCTACAAAGAACCGAGATACGTGACCTCGATTAGTCCTAACTACAAGGGCTTTGACCAAAACCTAGATTACGAGGGCCCGGATCAGGCCTAGATTACGTATACGAGTGTAGATTCTACCTTAGCAAGCTTTAGTACGGCACACAAATACTCGCTCCTGATTCGTCGAAGGCTTTGCGAATAGCCTCAGGAGCGAGCCTTTGAGAGCGTGCAGGGGCATAATACAATACACTTATCCAGGCCTCATTTACAGCGCGATTAGGGCTAACCGGGTTAGCCCCAGGGGGCCCTATATGTAACGAACACTTACATAAATACATAATGCCAGCGGCACGCACGTGCCGCTGCTACACGTGATCTGACCCTAGTTCCTCCAACTCCGTGACATATTTAAGGTAAAAGACTAAATAAAGACTAGAATTAATAAAACGTTAACTTTACTTTATAGTAAAATATAAATAAGTTTATTTAACTCTTATTAAAATATAGTTATACTATTATATAATTAACTACTACTATAATTAATATATTTAATTAATAATTATTAAAACTTAATATAACTAGTTATAACTTATTATAATAACTTTTAGAATAATCTATTTATTTATAATCTTTATTTATCTATTAACTATTATAATAATAAGTTATCTCCCTTAACTAAGGTAGATAAAGCGTTAGCGTAGTTCTTAGAGGCTAGCCCCTAAACCCTTATAGTTCGCTATACTATAGAAGTAGATTATATATATAAGTTTATTAATTATTAATTGTAGTAATATTATAACTGGGTATTAAAATAATTTAAACCTAGTCCAGACTCTATTATATATATATTACTAGTATAAAATAGATTATTCGAAAATCTTCTTTATTTCCAACTTTGTCCATATAAGCTGCCTCACTCACCCTAAGATAATTATGTTGTTTGTGCTAAAGGTTTTGTAAATTAATTTTGTAGAGCATATAGAGTAAAGACCGTACTTCTTACCATTGGAATAGCTTTTGTGGTTTCCATTCTAAGTTATCGTGATTGTTGCATGGTTTCCATAGAGTACTACCATGGTCGCGAAATATGAGACTTCCAAAGTAATTGATCCCTCTTCGATCACTAAGTGGTCATCAATGAAGGGTTCCCTGAATCTTTTCAATGCGACTAAGGGTTCGGCGGATGAAAGTTATGAAAGCCCTTCCACGAGTAAAGCACGTTTGTGGCAGAGCCAATGTTGCAGCGTCTGCGACATTATAGGTTTATCTCCACTGGAATGTTCCACACCATTTTGAAGCCACATTCTTGAGTGAATTTTATTTTCATGTAAATACCAAGTTAGAGACGTCTCGTCGAGATTTAGTCAACCGTTTTTGAGTACACTTGGTCGACAGACTACCAAAAACAGAACCCCGCGATCGAAGGAAGTATGGTTTCGTACTTCCTCTTTTTCGTTTTCTCACTTCTTCCGCAAGCGATAGCTGAGACAGTCCTCTCATACCAAAGATGCCATACAAAGTATACTTCAGAACCAGTTATTCCAACTACCAAATTCAAGAGAGCGCAGACGATTTCACTTGACCCTGGCGCATTGGTTGTCATAACCCCTTCTATTACCATTACACCAGAAAGAGTGACAAGTTCAGTAATTCCTTCTAGCCTTGATGACTTATGCTTATTAAGTTTTAGCAACTATACATATCACGACTTCTTGTGATTTAATCTTTCTTTGGCCCTTCGGTTTTGATTGCAGTGCTTTGGCGGTTCGAGACGCGCCTATGAAGTAGTCTTGTGCTGACGTTTTATGCTTCAAGCAAGCGACATCGTAACCGAAACAACAACTAGAAGTTCTACTACGACCCAGACGCAGTCAACTGTAACAGTCACAGCCTCGAGTGAATTCAAATTCGCAAAATCCCCGTAGAGTCCGTCCCCAAGGAAAGGTATTATATATTTCCTTTTACCTTTTTCTTGATATCGTTGCAATGTATCGACAAGGTCCTTTCAGCAAGAGAGCAATCAGCTTTCAAGTCGAGACTACCAGACCATCAGATTTACCAATGATCCAGGATATGTGGCGACGCGGCTAGCCCTCCACCAATATTCCTGGCACTTTGCAGAAATCATGTATCATTCTAGTCCTTTATCCATATGATTCTTTTCGTTGGGGAATAGCTACAGTACTCTAACAACCTCTATTCACAGCGAAGAAAAGACGCTGGCATGACAATGGCCAGTCGCCGCATTGCCATCCGGGCAAGCTATGCAAGTCGAAGCCAAAATATGCACATGTAATATCATGTATGGAGATAGTAGTTATCGTCGAGAATCCAGAGATATCCACGGCGGATGAAAAATTGACTATAACTGCGCCAACGCCTACCTCTACGATTTTGATCACAAGTTCAGTAACCATTTCTTCAACAGCAACAACCACGTAACAGTCCCGGCCCCTCAATGATTCATACACTGACTCTGTCTAGCTTGAAGGAAGTTTCAACAGCCACCCCTACAGTATATGCACAATGCAACAACCCTCTGTCTTTCTTGTTAGCTTCGATTGGCTATATAGATCCAACGGTAGCTGGTTCCAATCTTATAGTCATGTACGACGATCTATATAACAGCGCCTATGATTGTTGTGCCCTGGTAGTTACTCGCAGAACTATCCCATTTTCTACTTCCCGAGTATTCAGAATTTTCCTCGGAAAAGCATTATCATTTTCCTGAACGAACTTTGACAATCGTGGCACTTTTGTGAAGTGGAAGCGCTAACTTTGACGTTTTCCACAGTGCTTCCGAACACCAGGCTGCACAGGAGGATATTGGCAGGATCGCAGTAACGATGATCCTCAATGTCCTCCAGTTTGTGAAATAACATATTTCCTCCCCGAACGTGGAGATAGTTGCCCAGCAAATCAGCCCTTTGGTGGGGTACTCTCGTTTCAGCAGAATGTTAACTGAGTAGGTTACTACTCGCTGTTTAACGGTCCTTGTGGCAGTGTGGAAATATACGATTAGAAAGCCCTGGATAAATTTTTTTATTCATAGAGTGGTTCTTTATTAGCTGGCACACATCGTTATACTATTCGAGAATTTCAGCCATATCTATAAGCATCCAAGTATAACTACGGAAACCAAGACTACAGAAAGAAGTCCAAATAACCAACGGCTATCGCATCTGGGGATTTGGAGATAGAGTACTCGGAAACGCGTAAAGCATGTAGCTGTAATTGTCATCTTCGTCAGAGAATATGTTTCGGAATTTTCATCCCTATCTTGCATAGGCCCCTCTTTGAAGCCAATCGGCTATTTTTGTCCTGATTTTGTTGGTTGGTGATCTTCGTTTGAGGCCTAATCATATTGTGAGTCCGCTTACTGGGTTTTGTGTAGATGTTGGTGTTGGGTTAATTTCAGACTGAGGCTTAGATTTGTTGGTTGGGGAGGGAAACGAGGTCGCATTTCTGATGTACTTGTTGATAGTTCTGCTGGACTGAGTCTTTCGTAAGCGTGTTTCACACTTCACACTGGATGTTAACTTCAATTCATGGCTGAGCTTTGTTAGTTGTAGGGAAAGATAATACAGAATTTCCACTTCCAGGCTGTCTAGCTATTCGGAGGGTTTCCATATTCTTGGGTTGAGTGAGTACTAGTGCAAGATATGGATTCTTTATATATTACTACTGTAGAGACCTGTAGTGTTTATTAGCTGTACTGCTACCGTATCGGAAATCCGTATCTGAATATATGTGTTCGTAATGTATTCAGGAAATATTTAGTTTATAAGAAGAAAACGTTAATAGATTTCATCGAATATCTGCCAAGCGTGCATTATTTAAGGATTCATTGAATTAATAAGACTTTTGTTCTAACATTAAGAGAGAATTCAATCAAAGAGACACCTTTCAGATATGTACTATCTAGGTATCCAAGCCGTTAATATACATCAAACATAATTAGCTGAAGTTCAGCAAACAAGAACATCTATTGAATACGATATAGTTATAGAAATAACAGATAAATTCTATAATTGACAAATAATATATACCGGGTGATCACGAGCAGTACCACCTGTTGTCTAGTATAGCCTCAAAATGCGGCGGGACTGCATTACTGTCACCATCCCCATGAGTCGATCTGATCATTTGAAGTTGTAAAATCTATTTTCAGGCGGAATACTAACAGATACCTGGCTCATGGTGTTGGTTGCAATGCGTAGGAAGTATTCCCAATCTATCATTTTCCAAATTCCATATTTTTGCATTAGCATCATTTTACACCTTAACTTTGAATTTATTTTACAATATATTTAGAGGAGCTTTCCGGATACCAGACTAAGATGATACAAAAACGTCTTAGGTTAATTTTAGGTACTGTGCTAGCAATATATGGTACAGGAACGACACAAGCAGAGACCAATAGTCCCAATACATATCTACAACCTTCAGCGAATTACACAGGGTTTTCAACAGGACTTACGAATGCAACCGTGTCTGCCGCGTTTTCAGTTCGCGTTAACACTTCCTCAGTTGTGAGCCAACTTGCCACCAGCACTTCAAAAGTTCTATCATCATCGTTCTACTGGAATTCTAGTAGTTTATATGAAATTGGTACTCCCAGACGGCCCCTTCGTATGCATCTACAAAATTAACCTTTTTATTTACAAAGATAGAACGACTAGTACAGAAACTACTTCTGTATCCGTTACTCCACAGGACCCTCCCTTAGGGGCAAATGTGACCATCGTATCAACAATCAGAAGTTCTGATGGTCTCATACTTACCACCACAATCCGAAGTTTGGCAGCCCATTCAACATCCCAGCCTTCCAGCTCGCTTGTCCAAACAACCATATTCAGGTCTTCGGAGACGATTGCACATCCCTCCGCATCACCAGTTCCTGGACCTTCTGTCACAAATACTTTAAATAGTATTTGCGCAAAAGATCCCTTCGATCCCACCTGTGTTCCAACAACCACACTAACACCCAATTCTCCAAACATGGTTTGTGAACCTCATCTTCATGAATACATTCGGCCAAATCTCAGCACTAACAATTTG
Organism: Hymenoscyphus occultus; assembly: GCA_900536445.1. Classification (NCBI taxonomy): domain Eukaryota; kingdom Fungi; phylum Ascomycota; class Leotiomycetes; order Helotiales; family Helotiaceae; genus Hymenoscyphus; species Hymenoscyphus occultus. The sequence goes on from UNPT01000140.1 coordinate 61,007, forward strand.
TCTCTAGACATGCATTTTCATATTGCAGCAAGCATGTCTTCCTCCCCAAGATCCAGAAGAACTGCTGCCTGCCGAATATTGTTCGGATTGGGCATTCGATCCACTTTGCCCTCAGCCACCGGTATTCCCAACACCAACTGCTACTGCGGAACCCAACCCGCTTACGATCTGCGGGGTGACTCCATTTCATTCGCTGTGCCTCGAAGAAGCCCCAGTCACCAACAGTATAACAACAGTATCGGGAGTTACCGTCCTCACAGAGACTCGAACAGAAATAACTCAGAACACCGTCATTACAACAACGGATGATAAAGGTCATCCAACGCTTGTCCCCGTAATAATTTGTCCCAAGTGTGGGCCAAATATCGTCCTCATTCTCCTTAAGCTTCCACCAATACCAAATATTAGCTTTCGACTGCCTGGATTTCCCAAACTTCCTCGCTTTCACGTAGGTTAGATATATCCCGTTAATATCAATAGGGATGCAAGAACTGACTCTGCTATAGTTCCCTTGCATTCCAATTCCTCTCATTAGAAGTTGCAAAAAACCACCGACAATCAAAGGTCATAATCCCCCTCCGCCTACTCCCCCCGTCACCGAGCCAGAACCAAACGAAGAGGACACGGATGAGTGTGAAACTATCACTGTTCCAAGCTGTACTACCTTTGTGACTGCCCAGCTCGACTCTAGAGGCTCTACAACCGCCACAATGACTTCATCGACTTGCTCAGATATTAAAGGTTGCTCAGCAACCTCCGAAGGCACAGCAACCACCAGCAATCAACCTGAAGAATGCAAAACCGTTACAGCACCGGTCTGTTCAACATTTGTCACCGAGAAGGTCGATAGTTCAGCGTCTACAACAGAAAAGATCACCACCAGCATATGTTCGGATGTGACTGGATGTTCAGCAAGTCCCTCCTCGACTGCTATTACGACGACTTCTTCTGTAGCATCGCCAGGCCCGACATTGGCAGTTTATGATATACATGCAAGGCAAGATGTGCCTTGGGAAGTTACAACGGCATTTACTGAGAGGCTCAAAAATGATACGAAGCCAGAGACCCTGTACATCGCTCAATCTGAAATGGCGAAGGTCGTCATTTGTTGGAGGCAGTACCTCACACCTGAGCAAGCTGAAGAATATAAGCAAGATCCGGCTGTAAGGATTACCATATTAAAATGTGCGAGTACTGGTACTAACAAAGTTCAGGTTGGTGCTGTGAGAGCCGATTCAAATGATTATTTCGACGACGGCCTCACAATCTCATATGACTTCATAACCCAAAGAAGAGAATCCAACTTTGAAGAAAAGGGGGGAGTGAGAAAGAGAATAGTTCCTGTTGTACCATTAACGCAAACTGAGTTTAGCCCCGACGGTGTCGCAGACGATTTGAAACTTATCTCCCTCCCGGATAAGGTGCAACTATCAGACGTCAAGAATTACGCATATCGAAGCGAAGTTCCAGACTATGCCAGGATATACATTCTGGATTCAGGAATGGACACCTCTACACCAGTATTGCTCCATACTTCAAAAGTTGCCCTGTTACTAACTAATCCAATAGGCTTACCACAGTTTAGTCTCAGAGCCAGCTTGGCTCTTTCCTGGGGAAAACTTTCTCCAAGGTCAAAGTGGCTTTGACTTTCAAAAGGTCAGGAATGATCACAACCCCACTTTGCATGGAACCTGTATGGCTTCAAAAGCAGCGGGAGAGCCCTTCGGTGTCTCCAAAAAAGCTGCAATAACCATTGTTCGTTTGCCTAAATCAGTACAAACGCCTCAGGAGCAGCAAGCCGGTAAATCTCCTGGACCCAGACTCTGGGTCATCGTGGACGCCCTGAAATTAGTTTGGGCTGATATACAAGAGAGAGATGCCCGTATCACATCAGTGATAAGCTTATCCATATCGCTAACCAACAACGATGCACGAAGCACTTTAGATGATTTGCCAAAGTATGGTGATACACTCTTTCCTCTATTTGAAATCATGCAAAGAATTACAAACATGGGCTCCTCTTTCGTGGTTTCCGGCGGAAATTACGGTATCGCGGAGAATTCTGGAGCCGACACAAAGATCATTCGCCATGTTCCTGCGATTTGGAATGATGTTTTACCTCTTATTGTGGTTGGGGCTGTCAATGAGAGGGGTAATCGTCTGCCAATTCAACCGTGAGACTCATTCCCATCATTTTGACAGAAGCTAAATGCTGGACTTTAGATACAAGCCGAACCCCTTTTGGCCGGAGGCGAAGATTGATGTGTATGCTCTAGGTGCACCTGCAACATGTGCTTCAAACGAGGGGGTGTCTTCATTATTACCCGGCGGTGCAGGCAATACTTTAGGCCACGAATCTCAGGTTAACGTTGGCTCATCACCTGGTAAGCAAAATCTCAAAGTTTGAATTCTTCTCGATCTTCAACTCCTAGTATGCCCCATAATTATGAGACAATTGTAAGATACATGGTCGTTACTCTGTACACACTATATAAAACTCTATTATACTAAACTTGTAGCACAAGTAAGATACTTGTCTTAGGATACCTAGGCCAGTGAAAAGTAAGAGTTAACAATTATTCAAGCTCTTCATATAACTATTTTAGTTGTACGACGTTTTTGGAATAATTTTATTCTAAGAGAGGTGTGTACAGAGTAACGACTATGTCTCTTACATTTTGCTGGCAGGCGCTGAGGAAGAGTCCAATATGGACTTCACTTCATTCTTCCACCCCCCTCAAACCAAAAAGAAAACTCGAGGGGACTTTTTTTATCAGTTCAATCATCCAAGTCTAGAGCTTTTCATCTAACAGAGGCTTTAGCGACGGCAAGTGTAGCTGGTTTAGTTGCATACTTCATGGCTACTCCCGGACATGCAGACCGAATGGAGGAACTTATTCAAGGTACTAATGCATTTGGGTATGAGGTTGCAAAGGTCGTCAAAGACTACGTTGTAAGAAAAGCCATCAAGCGTTCCGCATGGAACATGGCGGATTATCCTGTCAATGTCGCCTACAATGGGGAAATCCCACATCTAAAAACTGGGGTGTTTGCTTGCGGGGGTCCAAACGTTCCTTCTTTTAAACGCGAAGAGGGTTCTCCTGTTTGTCTGGCACCGGAATCGCCATCTGAACCTTCCTCTAGTGATGATCAATCTACTTCATTCTTTCCGACAGAAACGCAAGATACTTCATTTCAAAGCACGACGAAAGATACACATCGGTCTGCAGATTTCAATGTAGCTACTAGCGTCACACCTCAACTGAGCACTTCAATCTCATCGTCAACATCAGAAGTTTCATTAGTGGTAACTCCTGATACGACTAGCCGCACCCTCTCCACATCATTGAGCAGCAAACTTCCAGACGGATTTGTACCTCATCATAAATTGGTCGATCCATCAGAGCCAACTCCAGCATCTTCAATCGTAGGAGACACTTTCAGCAGTAGCAAACTTCCAGACGGGTTCGTACCCCACCATGGATTAGGTAATCCAAGAGAACCAACACCCTCGCCCATTTCAACCTCGCTAAGCGAGACAACACCACCTCCACCAGTCCCCACAACAATTGCCCCTATTCCAGCACCACCATCACCTCCCGCTCCAGTACAAACACAACCAGTTCCTCCACCAAGTCTCCCTGAGGCTCCAAAGGATCCATCTTGTGAAAAATGGAGTGATTGTCCACAGGATATGTGCGCTGGGAAAAAGGGTCAATCGCCACAGTGTTTCAAGAAATACTGTGCTTGTTTTTGAGACTTTGAAGTTGAATTGGGCGATTAGAAGGCTTGGGGACTTGATAAATTATCGCTCTGTTGGTGTATGGTTGCATTTGCTTTTTCTAGAGATGGAAGGGTTATGTTGTTGTCAATATGGTAGCGCATGTACTTGAGTAGCTGTTCGTGACAAGAGTGCGAAGGCACTTCACTTCGTTCAAACACTTTTGGCTAGTGGAATTGGTATTAATCCAGATGTTCAAATCACTTGGAATAGCTTGTTTTTTTCTTTATTTATACTTACGCGAAGTGAGAAGACGTGAAAAACAAATGGTTTCCTACCCTTGTCCCGGTTGTCCTACTCTTGTTCACTTGTGAAAACTGGCGCCCTCTAGCGCTGTCAAATTCTGGCGATAGTATTTAGACTTAGAAAAAATCAAGGGCACGCTCTTTCTTAACTGATTCATTTTGATTTGTGTCTCTGATTTTAGGGTAAATATTAGATGTCTATATTTGTGTCTTCTCAAAGCCTTATATTAAAAGACGCTACACATTGAAGAATAATTGCTTACTATAGCCACGATATAACCCTATTCACTAACCTCGAATCTCAATTTCAAATATCACCCAAATACAGAACAAACTCATGTAAAAATCCCATCCTCATTGCTCAAGGAACATAAAAAGAGCTAGGCTACCTAACTAACATACACCACATGCATTGATTCATCGATCCATCCATCCTTCCGTCCCATGCCATTTCATACCATCCAATTCAGGCCATCCATCATCCATTCGCTTCAAGGATACAAAAACCAATATCACCAAATGATTGTTGTAAGGTATCCATAATCCATCAATCAATCCAACGCCCGACCACCCGCCTACACGCATAGCATCATAACATCAAAAGAAAAGTGAAAAAAAAAGTAGGCCAACCACAAAAAATACAACGACAAAAGCGTGAGCTCAGCATGCTACCATGTATCCATCCATCATCAGTCGAAACGAAGAACTTCTTTTCAAAAGCATCCCAATTACCTCATCTATGCACACGTCTCATCAGAAGGATGAATCATCTAACCACTACACATCATACACTCCTCTTTATTATCAATGCTGCCTATAAACGCATTAGTAACCACTCAAAAACATAGCAAGGGGAGAAGAAAACTCACACTGCAAAGCAGCCTCGGCATAAATATCATGTTCCCGATCCGTGCTATCCTCAGCCTTATCCTCCTCCTGCTTCTTGATCGCAACCTCGGGAGCAGGAAGTTCCTCCTGCTTTGGAGGGACAGAAGAAGGTTCTGTAGCCAGAGCCTTGGGACTATCGCCTTCGGGGACATCAGCCTTGAAAGAAGGTGTGTTAATGACAGCAGCAGGAGAGAACTTCTTGTTTTCCGAGGCTGGAGGTGGAGTGGTAGAAGGAGTGGGGACGCCGTTCGTGGTGTTGGTGTTGGTTTTCTGCTTAATGTACATCGGACGAGGGGTGCCTGATTCCGAGTTATCGCTGGCTGAAGGGCCTCGCTTGTTTCGGAGACGTTCGCGAGCAACGTTGGTATCAGCGACAAGAAGGGCCTCTTGATCAACGGTGAATTGAATAGGTGCTGAGGCAGCCATGGTTCGGAGATAGTACATTCCAGTCTTGAGACCCAACTTCCAACCTGCAAAATGCATACTGGTGATCTTACCCATGGTTGGGTCCTTCATGTGGATGTTCATTGATTGAGATTGATCAATGAATGCACCACGATCAGCAGCCATCTGGACGATAGTACGCTGTGAGATCTCCCAAACAGTCTTGTAAAGAGCCTTGATATCAGCTGGGATGTTTGGAACATTTTGGATTGATCCACCATCAGCGATGATTCGGTTCTTCATGTTGTCAGACCAAAGTCCCATATCAACAAGATCCTTCAGAAGCCATGGGTTAACAACTTGGAACTCTCCAGCAAGAACACGACGAGAGTAGATGTTGGAGGTGTATGGCTCGAAGCATTCGTTGAATCCAAGAATTTGACTGGTACTAGCAGTTGGCATAGGAGCAACGAGCAAACTGTTGCGAAGACCATGCTGGGCAATCTGTTGCTTCAAACTAGCCCAGTCCCAAAGGTCGGTAGGTGTCTTGCCCCACATGTCATATTGAAGCTCGCCCTTGGAGGCCGGTGAACCTTCGTATGTCTCATATGTTCCGTGGGTCTTTGCCAACTCGACGGATGCAGTCAAAGCAGCGTGATAGATTGTCTCGAAAATTTGGATGTTGAGGTGCTTAGCCTCTGGCGACTCGAAAGGGAGACGAAGTGCCAAGAAAGCATCAGCAAGACCTTGAACACCAAGAGCAATTGGTCTGTGACGGAAATTGCTCTTTCTTGCTTCTGGAACTGGGTAGTAGTTGATATCAATGATCTTGTTCAAGTTCTTGACTACTACCTGGCAGACCTCGTGAAGCTTCTGGAAGTCATAAGTGGCGGTCTTCTCATCAACATATGTTGGGAGAGCAAGTGATGCCAAATTGCAAACAGCGACTTCATCTGGTGCACAGTATTCAACAATCTCAGTGCACAGGTTGGAGCTTCGGATGGTACCGAGGTTCTTCTGGTTGCTCTTTCGGTTGCAAGCATCCTTGTAAAGCATGAAAGGGTTTCCGGTCTCGGTCTGAGCTTCGAGGATAGAGTACCAAAGCTTTTGAGCCTTGACGGTCTTGCGACCCATGTTCTCAGCCTCGTATTTCTCATACAAAGCCTCAAACTCATCACCGTAAACGTCAGCCAAACCAGGACACTCATTAGGGCACATCAATGTCCAGTCAAGGTTCTTTTCGACACGCTTCATGAACAAATCTGGAATCCAAAGAGCATAGAAAAGATCACGGGCGCGGACCTCCTCCTTTCCATGGTTCTTTCGGAGGTCGAGGAACTCAAAGACGTCGGCGTGCCATGGCTCAAGGTAAATGGCAAAAGCACCGGGACGCTTGTTACCACCTTGATCAACATATCTGGCCGTGTTGTTGAAAACTCGAAGCATAGGAACAATTCCGTTGGAGTTTCCGTTTGTACCAGCAATGTAGGCTCCAGTGGCACGGATTCTGTGAACATTAAGACCGATACCACCAGCGTTCTTAGAAATCATAGCGCAAGTCTTCAAAGTGTCATAAATACCATCAATGCTGTCCTCCTTCATGTCGATGAGGAAGCATGATGAGAGTTGTGCTTGTGGAGTACCAGCAGCAAAAAGTGTTGGAGAGGCGTGGGTGAAGTATTTGCTGGACATCAAGTTGTAAGTCTCAATGGCAGCCTCAATATTATCACCGTGAATCCCAACAGCAACACGCATAATCATATGTTGTGGACGTTCGCAGATCTTGCCATCGAGACGGAGGAGATATGATCGCTCGAGGGTTTTGAATCCAAAGTATTGGTAGTTGAAATCACGGTCGTACACAATTGCAGAGTTGAGCTCGGCCTCATGCTTCATGACACACTCATATGTTGCTTTGCTGATCATAGGTGAGTCTCTCTTGTTTCGAGGATTGACATAGTGGTATAAGTCGGATATAACGCTCGAGAATTGCTTCTTGGTCTGCTTATGGAGGTTGGAAACTGCAATTCTTGCAGCTAGGATGGCATAATCGGGATGAGTGACGGTCATGTATGCAGCAGTCTCTGCAGCCTTTCAATGGGTGTTAGTAATGGAAGCTCACTGTAGGAGACTCAGCACATACCAGATTGTCGAGCTCTATTGTGGTGACACCTTGGTAGACACCAGAGATGACTTTTTGTGTGATTGCTGCAGCATCGACATGGTCGGCGTCAAGGCCATAACACAGTCGAGAGACACGAGCCGTGATCTTGTCGAACTGGACACGCTCCTTACGTCCATCTGGCTATTCATTAGAGACTTGTTGACATTGTTGTGGTAGAGAACATACCGCGTTTCCACACGAACATGATGGCGATGTGTGGTTGTTAAGGTATCGGGAAAGAGGCGTTGATGAAGAATTACGGTATACCAGTTCCCAAATTTCGTAGAGTGTGTTATGTATCGTAGGAGCTGTATTAGTGCCCAACACGATAGAGTTGCAGTAGAAAGGAGGGGTTGGGGTGGAGGTGGAGGTTGAGGTTGTTTGGAAGATGGGAGGTATGGATTTGAAGGAGGAATGCTTTTTCTTATGGACCACTTGAACCGGGGACGCGTTCTTGCGTCTTAGCGTGTCGAGGCAACGCGACACCCCTGAAAACCACTTCCGCTTAAAGCCGATGGTGCAACAGCAGAGCGGCACCAGAGTTATCCCAGCACTGGTAGAAAAGTGATAGAATTATTAATTGGTAAGCTGCTCAATTGCGTCAAAGAATTTTGTCTTTTGCGGTGTCCAAATCCATCTATTCTCAGCTTTTCAGAACTATGAAGTTCTTTTTCCTTTCTAGTGAAGTGGACCAAATACTTGTAGACGTAGCAATACAACTACTTGGCGGCAACCAAAAAGTATGAACTCCATAACCCCTTGGGTGTTGTGCAACAACCCGATTCCCTACAAAAATACTCGTCACTTCAAGCATAATTTTTGAGAACCCAATTGCTATCATACACATACTACAATTGCGTCCCAATTCTCTCTACAACCACCAAAAAGAAAGTCTCGCCGCCGCTTTTTCCAGCATAAAGAACGGGATTCACGCCTTGACAAATCAGCCTTCAAAGCCCACATGTGCACCCAACACCCAACCCCCAACCAGGATTCTCTGTCAATAGAGGGGGAAATGACTCATGATTGGTCAGGCATGTTTTCCCGTCCTAGCCTAGCGGTTCTTGATTGTTGTAATCTCCGTAATCTTATCAGATCCTTCACCGGTACGAGTACTCCATGTTTACTCCGTTTGTCACCCCACGATGCACTATTTTTATGCTTTAGTACTCGCGTACTTAGATGTATGAAATAACCCAGCCTTCTCAATTCAAATGATTAGAAGGGATGATTCAGGAATGACACGCTCATAGAACTGAACCTTGAAACCTCGAACTGGAACATCCGTTCATGGTTTGCGCTTTGGGTCCAAGCCAGGCCAGGCTAGGTAACGGTTGGTAGAAAGAGTACAAAACAAGCGGCACGAAACTTGTCATCTCTGTTCGATTCAATTTACATTAATTAAACAGCCCAAATCTTTCTAGTCATCCAGCTTAGAATGATTCGTTCCTCATCTAAAACACTCATAACTAACATGGAATACTAATGTTTGTCCTCGTCAAGTACCAAACAAACCAAGCCCCCCCCTTATCCCCCTTGATTCCTCGGTTATCAAAAACCTTTCTCTTCAACCCAACAAAAACATCCCAAAATCCCATAAACAACCAACCAGATACTCCATTCTATGTAACACTATACCGCATTCCCTAAGACTATCATTGCCCATTTGTCCTTCTACGGAATTCCCAACATCCCACCATGGGCCACAACCAAGTTCCCCCAAATACCAAAAACCCTACGAACCACTCGCACTAACTTTACACCAGCAGAACCACCGTACCCCCTAAACGACGGCAGCCAGACTCTATTTATATACAAGTAGATGTATAAATCAACTAACAGCAATCACAGTGGTCTAGAAAGGGTGAGTAACAAGGGTACTGTGAGATCTCGCTAGAGAAAAGAGAGAAGTCATAGGCGGAGAGAAAGTTGGAATAAACCCCTGAGACTCTTATACTGAGATTGGAATAAACTGTTACATATCGTCTTTATTTTTCAAGGAGATGGATTCCAGAGTCAAAACCAGAAAGCAAGAAGATCTGGTAACATAATAAGTTATTTTAGAACATTTCACCAAATATATGTCATGCAAAGCAAAAACAGACTTGATTATTGTGCCCGTAGCATACAGCTCAGACTTCCCTCATTTGAGAAGATTCGCCATAGAGCTTCGAATACCCTGAAACCTCCTTGGTTTGCACGGTGCTATGATTCTTACAGGCATCGTTCTAGCAAGCACACTCGCCTGAATCTTAGAACACACACTAGATGATATCCAATAAATCAAGATCCCACTCGGGGTTGATGAAAGAAGCGGTCCAATGAGGCAGCATATGACAACCAAAGATCTATTGAGCCTCTGAACCCCCACAGGTAAAGGGAGCTTCTCAGCCTCGTGCTTCCCGAAATGCAAGACGTTCATAAGCATAGCTCCGGAGAGAATATATGATAATCTTCCCTCGGGATCCGCCGCGGTGAGATCTTTGAACCACATCATGCCTTCTGTTGCTAAAGTTGGCTCGTACCATGCCGTCAGGGAACTTATTGCCGATAGGAATGGAATTGAATAGGAGCTGCCAAAACTGGAAACCAGAGTACCCAAGAGACCAATATCCGTGCCTGACATCATACGCAGCGTTTCAATGACAATCAAGAATACTGGTAGTTGTAGAACTGGCAGGAAAATTTTCCAAGTCTCAATGCCCGCTCGCTGTAACATCTCGGCCCTCTGCTTTCCAAGTTTTTTGAATAGAGCCGCCTGCGCTGCGGCTGGACCCAAGTGCCCCGATTGAGCCATCACCTCACGGTGCAGTCTAATTGTCCATGCGCTGAGAAGTGGTAATCGCTCGGCCCGTCTCTGCTGTATGCGACGGGTGTATATCGAGATGGGGAGGGTGATGAAGCTTCGAATGACGATGGCTGTGAGGGGAATGGAATAAGCCCATGGGAGACCGGTTAATGAATGGACTCCTTCAAACAGAGTGTGTGTAGGTGCAATGAACGTCTCCAGGAATCTCGGTCGCGGGGATGCATGGAATGCACGGGAGGTGGGTGGTGACTGGAGGAAGGCATTCGCATTCGCATTGGACCACTTGGGCTTGGGTCGAAGGGCTGCCCTCCCCCTCGAGAGGGTCGCAATCGCGATTGACATTGTGGACGATGGAGATGTCTCTGAATCCGGTGATTGTCCGAGTCTGAATCTGGTATGATGAGAGGATCGACCGTTCATCCGCAAGATGATTCGATTGAGGCTCTCATGGTCGCCATGGCAGGTGAAGAGTTGAATCTGTGGTGCGGATGGTGTTGATGGGGTCAATCGCCAAAATCATAGCAGTAGGGCACCTGCAGCCTTCCTAGAGCTTCGGGACCTTGCCGGCGGGTCTCATCTGCTGTACCTACAGTACAGTATCCTTACCCACTCTCCAGCTCCGTCCCCCCAAAATGACCATGACATCAAGGGACACAGTCGCGACTTCCGACACGACGTGACTGCACCAGAATCACCTGGAACCCCTCCACTCCTCAACCCCTCACTTTCGCTTCTTCCGTCAGCAAGATGGCCGAGTCCTGTGGATTGTCGGATTGCAACCAACATGCGACGTTTGGGTTGAACCCCAAATCCATGGCGACGATGCTATCCGTCCTGGGTGTGCTCTACTTTCTGGGTCCCGCCATGGTTGGCCGGGCACTCAGCTACTATCTGACGCAGAAGACCGCTGGACGGAGAGCTCAGATACTGGAGTTGATGGCGAGCGAGGAAAAGGAATATGCGTCCAAGAACGGGAGAAGGGACAGCGACGAGTGGGATCATGTGGAAGCTCCATTGGGCGCGTCCAAGGGCGCAAGCCCGGCCGACCGAGACTGGGACGGGATTGTGGGTTTCTTCCACCCTTTCTGGTGCGTATGGGAAATGTTGCTGCGAAGTTAAGGATACTAAAATCTACTCAGTAATGCCGGTGGTGGGGGTGAGCGAGTGCTTTGGGCTGCAATCCGAGCAACCCAGCAGCGATGGCCAAAGGCCAAGTGCATTGTATATACTGGCGATCATGAGGTTGCCAAAGAAGAGATTTTGGATAGAGTCAAGGTATGCATCGAGTCAATGGTCAATTCAATGGTCAATTTCTGTCTTGCGCCGCTAACATGCTTCGCAGACCAGCTTCGATATTCAACTCCATTCCCCCACCATTCTTTTCCTCTACCTCACCACTCGCGATTGGGTCCTACCTTCTTCATGGCCGGTTGCTACACTCGCAGGTCAATCATTGGGATCGTTGGTACTGGCATGGGACGCCTTCTCGCTTCTCCCGCCAGACATTTTCGTGGATACGATGGGTTATGCATTCGCTCTCTGGCTGTGCAAGTTCTTGTTCAAGGACGTACCAACAGGAGCTTATGTTCACTATCCTATCATATCTTCCGATATGTTGGGGTCTCTGGATGCAGACTCCTCCACTGGTAACTTTGGAGTCAATGCAGGGAAAGGTGCTGGCTGGTGGGGCAAAGGAAAGAAGATGTACTGGAGAGGTTTTGCCTGGACATACTCTTTGGTTGGCTCTTCAATTGACGTGGTAATGACCAATTCAACATGGACTCAAGCCCATATCACCACTTTGTGGGGTCCAAGAAGAAACGCGCTCAAGAAGCCTGCTGCGGTAAAATTGTTACCACCTGTTAATGTTGACTCGATAGAGAAAAATATTCACGTTACACCCGAGAGTGAAAAGGAGCGTCAAAAGGCTCTCCTATACGTTGGACAATTCCGACCGGAAAAGAACCACAAACTCATACTGTCTGCTTTTGCCGAATTTATGGCTACCAAGACACCAGCAACGAAAGGCGCAAAACTTATCCTTGTTGGTAGTGTTCGAGACGATGCTGACTCGAAACGAGTTTACGAACTACGACTTTTAGCAAATGAATTACAAATTAAAGAAAGTGTCGAATTCCATTTAGATGTGCCTTTTAAAGGTCCAGGAGGACTTGAGGATTGGCTGCGGGTATCCAGTATTGGTGTAAACGGGATGTGGAATGAACATTTTGGTATTGGAGTGGTGGAATATCAAGCTGCGGGTCTCATTTGCGTTGTTCATAACAGTGGTGGACCAAAACTTGATATCGTTACTGAGATTGATGGGAAGCCAACTGGTAAGTCAATTGTTCCCATCTCTATCGAAATTCCCTCCCTTTTGTTACTTACTATTTCTAGGCTTCCACGCAACAACATCTACTGAATTTGCAAACGGATTTGAGCAAGCTCTTGCCCTACCGGATAAATTGGCCATGAGAAAGAGAGCGCGACAGTCTGCAAAGAGATTCACAGAAGAGGAGTTTGTAAAAGGGTGGATTCCGAATATGGAACAATTGGTTGCTTTACGTTTAGAGAAACATGGTTGTTGATAGCTTAGATTAATTGTAGATACTTGATACCACTTTTCTTGGGTGAGATGTATGTATACTAACATGTAATGAAAGGGGTGTTCTTCACTCATCGCCGGCCCGTTGATTCTTTTATTTCATTTGAGGTTTGTCCTTGGACAATAGTGTCAGTCGGTTTGGAGGGAATATTGTCTACAGTATTTGATCCGTCCCTTTATTATTGTCGTCGGATTCATGTCTAACACCATTTACTCCCAAGCTTGAACTAAACAAATCATATCCGATGAACAAGCTTATGGATAATATACCTGACAGTGCACATATACCTGAATAAACGGCTTCCCCAAACTCTCATCTCGAAACCCTTTTCTCTTTCTTTGGAGAATTTGTTCGCTTATCTTATCGCGTCCATTGATTGGTTAGTCATCCTCTTGAAACAAGAAGACATCACGAGTCATGATCACGCCTTCCATTGTGAGCGGTGGCGGTGAATCAAATCACTGGATCTGGATCGGTATCTTGAGTGCAAGTTCTTATTATTAGCACGGATACTGCATCTTTGTTTGTTTGAGTAGTGTTGGTGAGGAGATCTACGGTTTACGGTTTATTGATTTTCTGGCGGGCTTTTGAGGGGCCTTTCTTTTTGATTGGAAATCACGATATCGATACGAGGACCCGATCACACCTCACGCTCACTCATTGATAAGCACGTGAATTTAAACTCGCAATGAGTTCGTCTCCCTGTTCTATCTAACCCTGGAAAGAAAACACAAGGGCGGCAATAAGAAGAAGAAGAAGAGAAGAGAATGAGGACTAACAAATTAATAGATCCGATATGGCTCTCCAAACGGAGAACATCCCTCCTCACTCTCGGTCTGGCCCTGACTTCCTGTGTAACAAGTACGGCATCAGAGAACGATACTCATGGCGCGGTCTCGAGTGAAAGTCACCTGTGTAGTGAGATTGGAATTGATATCTTGAAGAGAGGTGTATGTTCCCCTATTCTTTCCTCTTTCCCTGTACCCCTTCCCTACTGCCCCCCTCTCCTCATCAGCTCTTTCTCTCACTAACGAAAACCCCAGGGCAACGCGGCCGACGCCATGGTCGCAACAACCCTCTGCGTCGGCGTCGTCTCCCCGCAACACTCGGGCATCGGAGGCGGCGGCTTCATGCTCGTCCGTGGTCCCGATGGTGTCTATGAATCTATTGATTTTCGGGAGACGGCACCGGCGGCGGCCTGGGAGGGTATGTATGAGGGGAATGTGGGGGGGAGTGTGTGGTCTGGGTTGGCTAGTGGGGTTCCTGGGGATGTGAGGGGGTTGGAGGGGTTGTGGGTGCGGTATGGGGTATGTTTTTTTCTTTTTTTGGCCTTGTTTTGTTTTTGGGGGGGTGATGGATGGGGAGAGAAAAGGAAAAAGGCAAGAGAAGGGAATGTGAGCTGACTTTTGAGCAGAAATTACCTTGGAGAGCGATTTGTAATCCTGCTGTTCATGTCGCTAGATATGGGTTCCCAGGTAAGAGGAGCTTTGTGACAAAGACTGGAGGGACGAAATACTGATGAAGATACAGTTACGGAGGATTTGGTGAGGTACATGGATGCTGCAACACATGATAGAATTGACTTCTTTACCGAGGATCCTCAGTGGGCTATCGATTTTGCTCCAAATGGTACGTTTACCTCGTCCTCGTTTGCATGGACTTGTTTTGATTATCTACAGGAACACGGCTTGGAGTCGGTGATATACTGACAAGAAAGAGATATGCTAAGTGAGCTTAACTTCAAAGTCGATCCGAATATAGACTAACTTCGAACAGTACTTTGGAAATCATCGCTAAACATGGTTCTAAAGGTTTCTATGAAGGAGACGTGGGTATGTCAAATCGCCCCCTGCATCTAGCGAACTATGCTCACAAATATAGCAAAATACAATGTTGCAGCACTTCAAGCTGCCAACGGAACAATGACTTTGGAAGATATGAAAAATTACCAGATTTCCATCCGGGATCCAATCAGCATCTCCTACCGCGGCTACAAACTCACCTCTTGCGGTGCACCAAGTGGAGGTTCAGTAGCTCTAAGCATACTCAAAATCATCGAAGGCTACAACCTGAGTAACCCAGAAGACTGGTATCTAAACACCCACCGACTCAACGAAGCAATGCGTTTCTCCTACGCTGCTCGCGCAGAACTCGGCGATCCAGCGTTCTTTAGCTACATGGATGATTTTGAAGCCAAAATGCTCCAGCCAAAAACCGCCTCCGACATCCGTCACCGGATCTCCGACTCCCAAACTCATAACATATCATACTACTCGCCAAAGAACCACTTCCTCCCCGAAAACCACGGAACCTCACATGTCGTAACTACCGATGATACCGGCCTCTCCATCACTCTCACCTCCACAGTCAACCTCCTCTTCGGTTCCCAACTCGTCGTCCCCGAAACCGGCGTAGTAATGAACAACGAAATGAACGACTTCTCCATCCCAGGCGTCCCCAACGCATTCGGCTTCGTCCCCTCCCCCATAAACTACATCCGTCCTCACAAACGCCCCCTCTCCTCCGTCTCCCCTATCATCGTTGAGCACCCGGATGGGACACCATACCTCACCATCGGCGCCGCGGGGGGAAGCCGCATCATCACCGCCACCGCGCAGTCAGTCATGTATGTCCTTGATCGCGAGATGACTCTTCCCGAGGCGTTGAAGCAGCCTAGGATTCATGATCAGTTACTCCCTGCTGTTAGTGTTTTTGAGTGGGCTTTTGATAATCGCACCGTGGAGGACCTGAGGGGGAGGGGTCATAATGTTACCTGGGTGGGCCCGTATCTTGCTTCGGTGCAGGGGGTTAGGAGGTTGGCGAATGGGACGTTTGAGGCGGGGAGTGAACCGAGACAGAGGAATAGCGGGGGGTTGGCTTGTTAGATTTTATATTGATGTTTATATTGTAGAGATCCTGAGATGGAAGGTAGATGTGGAGGCATAGCGTGGGCGTTGGTAGAATGCGTATTCACGTCTAGAAATTCGAATTCGAATCCCTTTTGGGTACTGTAATAGAGACTCCGGTATATTATGTGTCACTATGTAAGATTACCTCTACAACATCTCAGTTATTTGCTACGGAGAGGGTGACACGTTTTTTGCTCGTACGTTTTTGTCTATTGCCATTTGGAAAATATTAGAACTTGAATTCGATCACATTAGAATTATATTTACAGTAGTGGCTATATTAAAAGGTAAGTTCGGCTAACCAAATCCATGTCTCTTTAGATAAGTATTATGTCTTTGCTTGACATTTCCGTGAAAGGTTTATACACGAGTTCTTGAATATGCCCGACTCGCCTATATGTTGCTTCTTCTCCTTCTATCGGCACCAGAGCTAAACCCATACCACGCCTTCTTTCTGGCACTGTCTCATTTTCGTTCATGAAGAGAGCAACGCAGTGTACAATCTGGAGAGAGCTAAGAGGCGGTGCGTCCTCCGGCTTCGCTATCGTACATTCTGATGGGACATCAAAGTACAAAATTCCCAAGGCATTACCATAGCAATCGCAAAGCCTAGAGTATGGCCCGTACTGTTGTTGGTGCCCGTTTTCAGCTGGATAGCGAAGGACCCCTTTGACTATAGCAGCGGAAATATGCAGGCTTGCTGATTTAATTCGACCATATGGATCGGAGGTTGCGAGTTCCGTTATATGTTTTCTAATAACCAATATTCCTCTATCAGGCGCTACAAGCTCACGTGTGCGTGTTGAGTATTTTCTAATGCCCAGTATGTCTTCTTCCAACGATTGAGATAATTTTGAGGGCTGTAGAGCTGTACTTGGGTCATTAAATAGCGTAGTCCTGATAGGTGAAAATGTTGTTGGTCCCACAACTGATGCCCATGACCAGCTTGGTGAAACGTAGACATTATGACGCGCGAAAGGATAATCTGGTGCTTTTCCGCCACCAAATTCAAACTCAACACCCGAGTGATCGGAAGCCCAAGCTAAAGTCCTTTCAATATCCCCTTCCCATACTCCTGCTACGTATTCTGAGCCCGTGTGCTTGCCTACAATCCGAGCCAAGCCGCTTAAGGCCGGCAACATATCGTTGGTGTTGGTCAACTGCCTCCAAGTATAATTTTCAATGGTGTGGTGCCATAAGTCATAAATCTCGTCAAGTTTGAGACTGGAAATGGAGTCAAGAATGCGCCTATTTCTCAAGGATGTCAAGCGTGTTGCGTCCTTTATTGGGGAGTGCTCGGTGGCTTTTAGTGTGCGGCATTCCCAGATGACCTCGGATCTGGTGTAATGTACGATCCTCGGTGATAACTCTCGTTCTTGCATTGTCCAGCCTCGTGTATGCAATGTGCCGTCTTTATAGAGCTGTTCCCAACCGAGATATGCCTTAGTTGCTCGCACAAGTCGTGAATTACCATCTGCTGAAGTACACTGAAACTCAACCGAGTCATTGTTCATGTTTGTTGACTGAAAAAGACCTTTGGAACTATCATTTGTTGCTCCCGCGGATATTGTGCAGTATGAATTCTGATATATAAGGCCCATGAGAGATGATTCATGGGCCCAGTCATCCATAGAGTCTTGCACAATACAGAGAGAGTCGATCCACAAATATCTGATACCAAGCTTTGTGGTGACGTCGGCAGCCTGAGAAAAGGTCAATGAGAGAGTTTCCGGCGAGATTGAGTTGAGTCGGAGTGCCAAATTAACTGTGGTAGTTACCATAGAAGCAGTATATTTGGCGTCCCATCGATGACTCAGAGCGATATAAGACACTTTCCGGTCAATTCTACTACTTTCAAGAAGCCGAAGTTTTCAACTTTTGTCCCAGAGCGTTAAATCAAGAAGCCGCGTTGGTAAAAACTTGAGATCGAGATGAGCTTTGCAAAGATGATGGGTTTCAAGGCATTCTCGTAGCCAACGTTGTATTTGCTCCACTGTATTGGCAGAAGAAGTATCACCAGGGACCGATACGGGGCCATCTAGAGTGTTTAGGGATAGTAAAAACGTGGGGCTTTAGAGGCTCGTACCTTCAAATGGCTCTACACCAACACAAAATGTCGCATAAAGACGCGATGGACATTCAATATTCTTCGGATACCTTTCCTGTATTCTACATGAGATGGTTCCTGGCGTCATTGTTGCATTTACAACATTAAAGTCGACCACACTAGAGGGTGGTATTCTAATCTTCTTTATGCCGAGTTGTCTCCAGAAGAACATGCAGAATGGACATCCGTTGCGTGCAGAGTTTACCAGATAGGCGAGAGAGGGACGCCAAACAGCCCATTGATATCGACCGGAAAACACCATGAACCCACTACCTCCATACCTTTTGCTCTCGGACTCTGAATACGGTGGTGGTATTGGATAGAATGCCTCTGCCGGTAACTTAGCACACTCTGTACAAAGGCCTCGTGGGGAGACTGTGGAGACATCAAGTGATGGATTGTATCTTGGAGCCGGAGAAATACTTTGATTCTTCGTGTCCAAAAGATGGAGAATCTCAGGCTGGCTGGTAGCTTGGTAGGCGGTTCTTCCCTTATACGAGATGGAGTAAGGATCGGCACCTGAATCTAAGAGCATTTTCACCATGTCGGCCGATTGGAGTTTTGCCGCTAGATGTAGAGGTGGGGCAATTGCCCCTGGAGCTTCGTTAGCATCTGCTCCAGCGGAAAGAAGGAATTGTGCCGTTTCAGCGTGGCCGTGGAAAATAGCAGCTTGTAATGCTGTGGGTGACCTTGTCTTGGGGGATACTTTTTCGATCAAAGATGCTCCAGCGTTAAGGAGAAGCCGTATAATCGAAGTGTATCCTTTAGAAGCCGCTGTTGACACCAAGGTTTTATGCTTGAGTTGTTCACCAACGACCGGAGTTCTAAGTTCTAGTAAAACCTTGACGATATCTTCATATCCTCGCTGTACTGCGAAATGCAGTGTATCTACGCTAGGTAAGCTCTCTTCGTGCAAATTGGCTTGAACATATTGTATCAGCTTCTTGGCAGTGAAGTGATGTCCTCCTTGGATGGCCAACTTGAGCGGGCTGGCGATTCTGCGCCATGGTTCCGAAGGTCTCATTGGTTTGCAGTCTGCTCCAAGTGTACAGTCTGCCCCAAGTTTGCAGTCTTCTCCAAGCTTGCAGTCTGCTCCAAGTTTCAGCAAGAGGTTCACAACATCCTCTCTCCCCATTTGAGAAGCACCATGAAGAGCAGTTCGATGGTTCCCATCCACAAAGGCGTTGATATCAGCGCCCGCATCGATTAATCTTTTTACAATCGTAACAGATCCCCCCTCAGCTGCCGCATAGAGTACTCTCGCGCCAATGTTTGCCTTTGCATTCAGAAGAATCTCTACAACTTGAATGTAATTCCCTTGAGCTGCTTTTTCCAAAGGGGTTATCCTGTCCGCATCTGATAGTCCGCCCGGACGGAGCGGGCCAAAATTGACATCAGCAGCGGCTCTCAGGAGATGCTTTACAACAAGCAAGTGTCCCTTAGAGGCGGCTGCGTATAATGCCAAGTCACCGTTCACGTTTGCTCCCGCTCGCAGTAACACTTCAACAGCCTCCAAAACTCCTTCCTCTGACGCAGCCGTGAGCGGACACAGATCCCAACGCTTCTCGGTGGGATGCAAGGGCGAATTAAGTCTTGCGCCGATACTGATAAGGTACTTCATCATATCCAAGTGACCTCCTGCCGATGCTATGGCAAGGGCCGACAGACATCTACCGCGTCTTGTCAAATCAGTATTTGCGTCAATCCCAAGTCTCACAAAAAACCTCACAAGTTGCATATCTCCGCAGCTTGCAGCGTCATGAAAACCGACCTTCTTCAGGCTAAGGAATTCTCCTACAAACTCTTTGGCTTCTCGCAGCCACTGTGCTTCCTCATGCTGCTCGTTCTGTACCGCTGATTCGAGAGCTGCAGTACTGTAAATTCTTGGGCTTTCATTGTGTACACCTTCGAAAAGTACCTTCATCAGATCGATGTCCCTTTTTCGTATGCTCGATGATTTAAGCGCCTCTAATAGATACTTATAAGGGCAAATCGCCTTCCCAGATTCTGCTTTGAGCAGATTTTGGACAGCAGCCACGCTTCCGGAACGTGCAGCACGGATGAACTTTTTTGAAGTGAGGTCAGATACTAGATCCTCAAGACTCAGTGATTCCCACTGTGAAATCAATAAATCAGAAGTCAAAATTACGTGGCGAGAGAAGCTAAGAGCACTCACCGGCTTCCTCTCCATATTTCTACCCTTGGAAACAATCCCTATATTCCTTTTCTGATCTCCTATCTTAGTCTTGAAGTTGGATTTAATTCAAAGAAGAAATGGCTAAAACATCGCGCTTTTGGTTATGACATTTTCATACTCTAGTCTAATATAGGCTAATTTCAAGGTGGTGCTGTCAGCAACAGGGCTGTGCATGCAGTTTTGCACAGCCTTTATGCACCTCGCTAGATTTGTAGCCACACAGGAGACATAGAGTAATCTTCAGTTGTTGTCGTTCGCATCCTGAATCTCGTCACCAAGCGTATCTAACAGTATAGGGCACTAAAACAGGCTAACAGCCTTGTGCACTCTCATAACACAGCAGGCTAAGCAAAGACCAGTGGCTGAACCCTCAGGCTACAAATATCGTGCAGCAAGAGTTGGTCTCAGAACCTTAAAATACAGGTTCAATTTAGGAATAATTCATTCACTAATTTACTGATTACTAATCACCCTATAGCGAACTAACTTTTATAGACATCAAGGCTAACTAGTACTACTAGAAAAACTAAATCTAAACACCTCTATATAATATATTTCTAACAACATTCTACAAAGGTACTCAAAGAAACACATCTAGTAAAACCATTTCAGTATATCGTCTATTTAGCAGCTGTCGCACAGACCTTTAACAGGGGGGTGAACAGTTAGACCCCCCCCTTTTGAAGTCGGCTAATTAGCCAAACAGTAACGTTGTGTGAACCCTTTCTACACAAAACTAAACTTATACCACACTATTAAAAATTTCAAAAACAGAAGCGACCTAAGCTCTTAAGTTCATATACCAAAGCGTCTCGAATATACTTATTCGCATCCTAGAAACATAGAAATACATCTCTATATAAACTTTATAGTTATTCTCCCTTTAGTTAATAGAGACTCTGATATACCTTCTTCACAAATCACCATCACAATCACGCAAATTTCCCTCTGCCTATACGTCATAAACGCTTGTATTAAATTCCAGATCTCGAGGGATCACCAACTCCAAAGTACAAACACCAAATTAAAAGCTCTCAAGCGGACTTATCACCCTTCTTCTCCTTCTCCGCCAACATCTCCTTCTTCTTCGCCTCTCTCACCGCAGCCCGCTTAGCCTTCGCCTTCTCCTGCCTCTGAAACTCACCAAAGTTTTTCTACGCCAGCTACATCAGTATGACAATCTTACAATAACAAAGAGGTGAGTGAGTAGGATTCATACCACCACCTGCCACGTAGTAACACCGACCTCCTCTGCCACGTAGGCCTCATGCCGCTTCCTCAAAGCCAGGGTATTTCTTCCGTAGGGGTGGTTGAGGAAGTGCTCGCGTAGTTGCTCGCGCTTCTCCGCGCCAACGCTGATTGTGCGCTTGGCTCCCTGTGGCTCGGTGGTGGCGGCGGGGGTGGTTTGGGTGGGGCGGGAGTTGGGGAGGGGGGTGCGCTGAGATGTGTGTTAGATGAGTCTTTGAGCAGATACTGGGGTGGAAATGGGGTAAAGGGTTAAATGAGAGATTGGAGGACTTGACTTACAGCTGGTTTGGCAGTGGAGGAGGGGGCTGGGGTAGTAGTAGCAGTAGCAGTGGTAGCAGTGGTGTCATTGGGGGTGGTTAAGGAGGCCATCTAAGACGCAATGTTAGGCCTGTCATTGATACCGCAAACTGAGACAATCAAAGATGACTTGGAAGATGTTTACTTAAGTTGTGCGTGATGATAGAAGTAGCTATGAAGGTTGTTTGTGGTTGATCAAGGTGTGTCTGCTTGTGTCGTGGTAGTGGTTGCTTGCGAATGTAAAAGTGAACGCGCCTTGCGAGATAGGGCTTGACAGCCCCCCTGGTCAGAATTAGCAGCAGTGTCGCAATTTCACGCTAGCGTACTCTCCAAGTGTCTTCAGGCGTGTAACGTCGTAATCAAACGCACAAACTACATTTAATTCCGATCTATTGCCCAAGTACGACTAAACGTACACTGATTAAAACCACTCTAATACAAGCTAGAATAAGTTTTCCAAAATGGGTCCCTGCATTTGATTTATGTTCATTTCAGAGTCTCAGCTATCTATCTTGTGTCCTTGTCCTAGGGGTCTGTAATTGTCTAGAACATCGTTTAGGGGAGGTAAACAAATTAGCCGATCACGTGGCAGGTTCTCCTTAAACATTTCCAAGGTTAGTAACTATAGCTAGTGAAGAGGATACTTCCTAAACCCCTGTTTCTCTACGTATATTTACCCCTTCTACCTTTCTCTCTCTCTCCCTCTTTCTTATTTAAAATAATCTAAACTAAACTAAACTAATTTATATCTAAAAAATAGAAATAAATATTATTCTAAGCGCTATATGTGACAGACGTGCTTCTGGACAGTCGGAACAAACAACACTCTATTCTTAGGACAAAAGACCAGGAGAGAAGGAGAGCTCGAGAGAGCTGGGAACTAAATACAGGTCGCGCACGCTAGTACTAGCGCGCCTCGCTAAGCGAGCATGTGACATCCAGCCCTCGTGACCATAACCGTCACATCACCCCCCCCTCTAAAAAGAGCTCGCCCCGAGCGTTGAAAGTCTGAATCAAGTAACTAATCGTGAAAAATACCCTTTTGCTAGGTATCTAGATAGTCCGGATCATCCGAGTCTACTTTAATACTATCGTAAGTATTATTATCTAAAGCTATAATTACTACTCGTCCTAGGTTTGTTATATGTCTACCTGGTCTCGTAACTTGCTTTCGTACTAGTTAATCTATAGCTAATATATATACTCTATTTGTACCTACTTTCATTCCTAGCTCTGGCTTTTGTCCTGGTTTTAGCGAGAACGGACGGAATATATAATTATTAACCTAGTGTTCTAAGGAGCCGTATCGTATACATCTGCCTTCAGCTCTGTATTAGTCTCGACGTTCTAGTGAAATAGAACGAGCGCGTAGTAGTAAAGTAGATATACTAATAGAATTAATACTAAAAGTATTTAGGTCTATTAGTTCGCTATAGTAGGAATACGTAGGTAGTATAGAAGAAGAGGAGGAGCGACTAGCTAATTGCTAAATAACGCGTATAAATGCTAGGTAATCGCGAGGTAGATTAAGCTATTGAGAGAGTCTTCCGCGAAGAGTAGGATTAAGGCTATTCCTAAAGGTAGAAATCTTGTTAACATCTGGCTAGTCCTAACCTCTTACTTCGTAAAGGATACGCTCAAACTTGGCGATATATGTAGGGATTAAGTCGGCACCTTACTTAAGGGAAAATAGCTTGTCTTCCGCCTCTTAAACCTTGTTTAGATTATCGTACACACGTACGAGCTAATCGAGAATTGTCTAGTAGTCCTAACTTTACGTATCTTCTACTTAAGAGAGTTATAGGAGGACTATGGCTTAAACGTGGGAGTTAAGGTTAAGGTACACGTAGTAGAATTACGTAATAGTATCTCTAATAGCTATACCGTCGACTCGTAGCTTTGCTTTAATAGAAGGAAGCTAAGTATCGAATTTGTATATCTGGCCAGTGAATTTGTCAGGGTCTAGAAGGGAAGGTTTAGGCTTTATAGATACGGAGGGTATTAACCGAAGTAAGTGAATCTCGTTGCGCTAACGCTAGACTTCAGCTTACAACTTAGCGATAGCGGACTAAACTTAAAGAGTATCTATTATAGAGAAGTCAAAAAAAGAAGGAATATAGGTTCTATTGTATTAAAGAAGTGTAGGGGTTCTTGCCGTATCGTATAGGGCTCTTGCGTATAAGAGTATAGTAGGAATCGTGGAAATTAAGACGTAAGATCGTGGACCTAGGAATTTAGAATATTGTATAACACGTATAACGTACTATAGAACTATCGTATAACACGTATAGTACACTGTGGACTATCGACTATACCCTAAGGCGTGAACGTAAACTTGGACCTAGGATACTTAGCCTTAACTAAGGGTCTTTTATAATGTAATAGACGTGCTTCTAGATAGTCGGAATAAACAACACTCTATTCTTAGGACAAAAGACGAGGAGAGAAGGAGAGCTCGAGAGAGCTAGGAACTAAATACAGGTCGCGCACGCTAGTACTAGCGCGCCTCGCTAAGCGAGCATGTAATATCCAGCCCTC
This sequence comes from Hymenoscyphus occultus, assembly GCA_900536445.1. NCBI lineage: Eukaryota > Fungi > Ascomycota > Leotiomycetes > Helotiales > Helotiaceae > Hymenoscyphus > Hymenoscyphus occultus. The sequence continues at coordinate 85,180 of UNPT01000140.1, forward strand.
GTAACCATAACCGTTATACTATATAAGGAGTATATATAAAGAGGCCTTGTCTCCTAATTAAACTCCTTATACCTTTTATACTCCTAGACTCTCTTTTTACTTACCTACTATTTTAAATATAAATTATATAGTAGTATATAGTATTTCCCGTAGTATTTAGAATCTCCCTGTAATGGGTTAGTACCCAGGATAAAGCACGGCTATGGAGTAGCTGTGCACACGCACGTGCCTTCCCCTCTTTTTGTACCTTACTGCCATATCGTTAACGCTTAGAGCAAGAAGCTCTGACCAGGCATTAGAGACTTTACTGGTACGAAGAGTCTTCTCTTCTCTTCTCTTCTCTCTTTAGCTTATTCTCTTTAGAAATATATTACCTTTTACTTACACTGTATACTTTGTATGTAACCCGTGATATTAGAATAAGCTCTTCCCATATCTTTATAAGACTCGGGAATACACGAAAACGAGTAAGCTAGTACTCTGAACTGAAGACCCACGACGACGAGTAAGCTAGTACTCTAAACTGAAGACCTACGACGACGAGTAAGCCAGTACTCTAAACTGAAGACCCACGACGACAATACTATATACAAGAAAACGAAAAACCTCTAGTTACACGGAAGCATCGGATATCGCAACCACAAGAAAAAACACTAAAAAGACAAAAATAACATATAATAGAGGGAGGAAACTTAGTACTGTTACTTTAAGAACAGAACCTAGCTATGTCAGCCCCCCTTTAGTTCGAAGCGTATGTTTAATTGTAGAACGTAACAATAGCTACGTTAGTAGCAAGAATCGACGCTCTAAGCGAGAGTACCCCACCTTTGCCACAAGGACCTCCTTAGTTTAGCTAAACTCCTGGGATAGGAAGTCTAATAGCACGTCCAAAGCTACGCCTACTAAACGTAGCAAAATTCTTAGGTATCGACCTAATACTTTACTCCCAGTTTAAAGGCTAGCTTAAAGCCAAACTCGACATAGACGGAGCTGCTATTGGAAGTGAGAAAGAGAGGGTCTAGTACGCATTTAGACGACTAGAAGGGGAAGCCGCTACTAATATTTGGCCATAGATAAAGACAGCAAAGGATAATAAGTCTCTGACTGTCCTAGGACTAGTTAAGTAGATAAGAACACTTTTTCAAGACCCAAGGAGTATGTAAAAAAGCCCTAAGTAAACTTAATACCCTAGAGCAAGGTAAGAAGCCTATCTCGGAATTCCTTATAGAATTCGACTATCTGCTTCTCGAAGCCGAAGGATATAGATAGGCGGATACAATTAAGAAATCTCTCCTTAAAGCAACTCTGTTAACTTTAATCATGAAAGGCCTTATTAGTACCCTAGAAGCAGAAACCTACATAGACTACTATGCTTAACTAAGGCTTGTCGGTGATTAACAAGAGGAACTTAAGGTTCGTACGACTAGCTAGAATTGGAAGCTATTCTAACAAAGAAGCTAAGCCTAGTAAATAGTAAGCGAGGACATAGTTATAACAAGGGTATATAGAGTTCGGACTAATAATAGGGAGGCTCCCTAGGGATTAGATAAGGAGATAGCCTAGAGAAGAGATTAAGGTCTCTACCTCTGTTATAGTAGCGTAGATTACTTTTTAAGAGGCTACTAAGTATAACTATCTGACAGAAAATCTATAAATAGTAGAAAAATAGTAATACAAATCTTATTAATATCTCCCTCTATAAGTAATAGGAGGAAGGCTAAAGAGGAAGGAGATAACGACTCTAAAGAGTCGGGAAAAGAATAGCTTCTAGGAAAAGACGCTACTAGAAGTATATAGAGAAAGAGGTAGTTAAGGAGTAGAAAGAATTTAAGAAGAATTTAATAGATAGTGTTCCTTTTATTATATTAGCTTTACTTAACAAAAATTGTTTTGCAAAGACTCTAGTTAATACTAGTTCTCTATTATATAGTCTTATCGACTCTTACTTTGCTACTCGCTATAATCTCCCGCGTATAAAAATCAGGCCTATCGGCCTTATAGCTTTTGACTAGGAAACAGGAGGAACAGTTATAGAAGTAGCGTACTTCCTACTAGATATTGATAGATACTAAGAAAGACGAATTTTTTGTTATATAGCACCCTGCTTAGTAGACTACGATATGATCCTAGGTATACCTTAGATTATAAAACAAGATGTACGAATTAACGGCCTAGAATTATAGCTTTGTATTATGTCTACAAATACTTTAGTTTACAATCGGGCTCGTAACTATAAGGAACTAGCTCTAGACTATATCGAAATCTTAGTAGTAGCCTTTATAAGATGGACTAGAGGAAAGAGAAAACATTAGATAGAAGTGTTTATAGCTAGCATAGTAGATATCGAGAAAGCCCTAGCAAAGAAAAAGAAGACAGACCCTCGTATAATACTCCCAAAGTAATATCACGAGTTTTTAGACCTTTATAGCTAAGCGAAAGTAGATACACTACCTCTACTCCGGGGACCAGGTATAGACTACAAGATTAAGCTAGAATAGGTAAACGGCAAGGAACCATAAGTACTATAGGGTCCTCTTTATAATATATCGAAGGACAAACTTTTAGTACTCCGATAGACTCTTACGAAGTTACTTAATAAACAGTTTATCCGAGTAAGCAACTCCCCGGCGTCGGCGCTAGTCTTATTTGTACGAAAACCTGGAGGTAGACTACGCTTCTATGTAGACTACCGTGGCCTAAACCAGATTACAAGGAAGGACCGCTACCCCCTCCCATTGATCTACGAGACGCTACAGAGTATAGGCTAAGCGAAGTGGTTTACAAAACTCGATATTATAGCTGCGTTTCATAAGATTCGGGTTATAAAGGGAGACAAGTAGAAAACTACCTTCCGAACAAGGTACGGCCTCTACAAGTGGATAGTTACTCCCTTTAGACTAGTAAATACTCTAAGTATATTCTAGCGATATATTAACTGGGCGCTACGGGATTACCTTAATAAGTTCTATTCTACGTATGTAGATAATATCCTAATCTATATAAATAGGGACCTCTACTAATACTAAGAACATGTACGAAAAGTCTTCCTACGACTACAAGAGGCGGGCTTATAGCTAGATATTAATAAATACGAGTTCGAGGTAAAATCAATAAAGTACCTAGGTTTTATTATTAATATAGTTTATAGGGTACGAATAGACCTAGCGAAAGTTAGGGCCATCCTTGAGTAGTAAGTACCAAAGAGCGTAAAAGGAGTTAGGAGCTTCCTAGGCTTTGTAAATTTCTACTAACGTTTTATTAAGGACTACTTAGAGATCTTACTTCCTCTGACTAAACTTACTTACAAAGATTAAGCCTTCTCTTAGACAGAAGAAGCAGAAAAGGCCTTCTAAAAGCTAAAGCACTTATTTACTTAAGCCCCTACACTTGTCTAGTTTAACTTAGAGAGAGAGATAGTCATTGAGTACGATTCGTCTAGGTAGGTAATAGGGGGTACGCTTCTATAGTTTAACGAAGAGGGAGTTTTACGCCCCTGTGTATTCTTCTTAAAGAAGAACGCACCTACTAAGTATAACTACGAAATCTACGACAAGGAAATGCTAGTAATTGTTAGATGTCTAGAAGAATAGGACGCAGACCTACGCTCTATAAAGCACTTTTAAATTCGAACCGACCATAAGAACCTAGAGTACTTTATAATAGTACGACAACTCACGGAACGCTAGATACGATAGTCACTACTTCTATCACGCTACAACTTCTTAATTAGCTATATTCTAGGAAAGGAGAACAAACGAGTAGACGCTCTATTAAGAAGGGAATAAGATATGCCGGCCGACAGTAGCGATGATAGGTTATAGTATCGTAAGGTATAACTACTAAAACCCGAAGCTATTAAGGGACTTGTGGTAGGCTATATAAGAGTATCCCCGGTTATACTTCGATTATTACTAAGGGGAATAATACTACCTATACTAGAAGACCCAGAAACGCTAATTGTACTTGAATAGCCTATAGTAGATAATAATAATACTCCCTAGGCCTCCGAACTAGAACTACTTTGGGCGGAAGCTGAGGAAGGAGACGAAGGATATAAGAAAGCGCTATAAGCTATATAAGAAGGGAGAAGACTGTTCCTAATTAAGCTGAAGCTCCGAGTCTCTATTACTAAATACGAAGTATTAGCGATAAAGAAGCTCCTCTTTAGAAACCGGCGCTGGGTACTAGACTCTAGAGAGCTACGTACTAAGATAATCTAGTAAGTCTACGACTTAATTATATATAGGTACCTAGGAAGAGAAGGGACAGTAGCTATTCTATTACAAGGCTATTTCTGGCTAGGACTATCGTAAGATGTTAGAAGATTTGTCCGAAATTACGATAAGTGTAGAGTAAACAAAGCTTAGAGGGACCGGAGGTAGGGATTTCTAAAGCCCTTACCTATTCCTAATTAGGTCTAGTAAGAGCTCTCTATTGATTTTATCGTCGAACTTCTAGAGAGTAGAGGCTATACAAATATTGTTGTTGTTACGGATAGGTTAAGTAAAGATATAGTCTTTAATAGACTACTAGATATTAAAGTAGAGACAGTAGCAAAGTAGTTTATACAGAACGTTTATAGCCAGCATAGGGTCCTAAGAGCGGTTATATCGGACAGAGGCATACAATTTGTAGGGGCCTTATAGACAAGAGTTTGCTAACTTCTAGGAATTCAAAGGAGGCTATCGACAGTAGGCTACCCTAAGACAGATAGCTCTACTAAGCGAATAAATCAAACTCTTAAAACCTACCTACGGATGTTCGTTTCCTACGCCTAGGATGATTAGTACGATATACTACCCTCTGCTTAACTAGGGGTAAAAGGGCGGAACGTAGCTTTAATAGGAGTAAGCCCGTTTTTCTTATCCCATAGGTATAATTTAGATCCTTTGGATTTAAAAGTAGACCTAGGACCTCTCTAAGCTAGGAACTCCCTAATCTAAGCAGCGGATGTAATAGTCTGGAAGCTAAAGGAAGCAAGAGAATAGGCCTAGGCATCAATGGCAGTAGCTTAGCAAACTTAATAAGAGGTAGTAAATCGAAAAAGGTAATAGTCTCCAGAGTTTAAAGTAGGGGACAAGGTCTAGCTAAACTTAGCTAATATACGTATAGATCGACCGGCAAAGAAACTTAATACTAAGTACGCTAAGTTTACAGTTATTGAGATTATAGGCTCCTATAGCTATAGACTTAATATACCCCCTGGAGTTCATAATATGTTCTACAGCCAACTTCTCCAAGTAGCCTTAGACGACCCACTTCTAGGACAAGTTTAAGACGACTCGTAACTAGGACTAGTAATCGTTGGTAATGAAGAAGAATAGGAGGTGGAGATAATTCTAGACGAGAAATCAAGTAATGAGAAGAGAAAACAATATCTTGTTAAATAGAAAGACTATACTAGGCCTACATGGGAGCCGGCTTCAGCGCTATAAGAGACTACTGTACTAGACCGATAGGAAGAGGCGCTAACGCGACACGATAGAGGACCTCGTAGAAGAGGGAGGCGTATACGAAAGTAGGAAGGGGGGTATTATAATAGGTTGGTACCCAGGATAAAGCACGGCTATGGAGTAGCTGTGCACACATACGTGCCTTCCCCTCTTTTTGTACCTTACCGCCATATCGTTAACGCTTAGAGCAAGAAGCTCTAACCAAGTATCAGAGACTTCACTAGTACGAACAGTCTTCTCTTCTCTTCTCTTCTCTCTTTAGCTTATTCTCTTTGGAAATACATTACCTTTTACTTGCACTGTACACTTTGCATGTGACCCGTGACACTCCCCTCTAAACCTCTCCCCGCTACTTCTCTCCTACGGGATCTTCGTTCTTATCTATATAAATTAGAGTGCTCTTCTTCCTACTCTAATCCTAACTAATTAGTACTTCTTATCCTTACTAGGGTACTTAATAAGAGAAGGCGAGAGTACTTCTAAGGCTAGGTATTATAGGTTTTAGTAGGTCTAAAATAGGTCTAAAATATAGTAGTAAAATAAGTAGAAATTAGTATAAATACCGCTCCTTAATCTATAGTAAAGGGGTACTCGAATATAAATATCTTAATAAAGTATACTTTTAACGAGCCTAGCTAGCGTACTTTAGCGAACCTAGTATACTTTAATAAACCTAGCTACTTTAATAAACCTAGTATACTTTAATAAACCTATTATACTTACGAACCTAGCGAACTAGTATACTTTAATAAGCCTAGCTAGCGTACTTACGAACCTAGCGAACTACTATACTTTAATAAACCTAGCGCACTTATAAATAGCTGTGACAGTTCTGGTTCCAGACCTGCTACGTGAGCTCTTACCGCCTGGCAGAATCCTGTATATTAGCATCGTTCAGAGCTGTCTTAGCTCTTTACCTTAGTATTCTAAGAATAGATTAGTTCTACTATTACACGTCGTTCTGCTCCGTTATAATTGTGACGACACGTACGATATGTTGCCCGTGGGCGTCCAAGGTGTAGGTTATGGAATCGTAGAACTGTCTATTCGAAGATTCTAAGCTGAGGAGAAGAGGAGAGCTCGAGGGAGCTCGAGTCTATATACATGGTGTGGGTCGCTAAGCGGCGCTAAGCGGCGCCACGTGATACAAGTAGCACGTGATGGTCAGAACCGTTACATTACCCCCCCCTCCGAAAAAAGCTTGTCCTCAAGCTTATAGGCATCTCTATATTGTTGTCCAATTCCTTATACGAATCCAATCCATCCTCCCAAGCCTTAATCTATTCCTATAGTCGACGCGGGGGTCCTGGCTCTGTAGGATATTGTAAGTGGAAGCTTCTAAGTTTGTGTAGCGAGTACTTGAAGTCTGATGCCGGGTACCATTCTGGGTCCTTGTTATGCCCCACCCATTTAGCTCTATAATACAGGGTGTTTCTTGTCTTTTTTACTACAATAAGCTGTTCTACTTCCTACTCCTCGTCGTCTGTGATCTGTATCGGTGGCGGTGGCTTATTTGCTTGTCCTGGCAGGGGGTCGTCTAAGGCTTTTCGTAGTCGGTCTGTTAAGAATACAGGGTATATTTTCATAGATGCTAACAGCTTGACCTTGTAGGAGTGTCCTACCTTTTAAACTACTTCGTATAGACCTGCTATTTGGTAGTCTAATTTGTAACTAGGGCGCTCTGTCTTCCAATTCCTTGTAGATACCTAGACCTTATCCTCTACGTCGAAGTCTACTTTACGTCTATGTGGGTCAATATCCCTTCGTTTCTTGTCTTACGCTTCCTTTATAATTATACGCGCTACTTCCCATGCTTCTTGAAGCTTCTTGACTACTCGCTATGCTTCTTCTTGATTTAGCTTCTCCTTTACTGTAGCCGCGTCTGGTAGACTTCGCTAATACTCTTTATAGTATTAGCGTTAGAGTCCTTGAAAAATATGTTCTAAGAAGTAAAGGGGTTCTCGTCTAAGCAAGATGTCTCGGTTATAACAGCTTTTATAGCTATAACTTTAAGAGTTTCCTTAAGAACAAGGATAATGTCTTCCTAGTTTGTCGGGCGGAGTATAGTAACGATACCCCTGCTCTCGTCTAAGTCGACTGATTCAATGTTACGTAGGATAAAGAGGGCGCGAAAGGGGGCCTAGTTCGTAGATTACTCTATACGAGCTATACGGAAGAGGGTTTATATATCAGCTGTCTTTGTAGAGAGGAGTATCTAAAGCGCGCTCTTACTTATAGCAGTAATAGCGAATCTAGAGAGTATAGGAAGGACACCTTAGACAAGGTCTTTATAACCAATTCTAGGATTCCGAAGAGCTAAGAGGACAGCGAAGCTAGATAGTTTGCGCTCGGGAGCGTCAGGGGCGAGGCGGACAAAGATACGAAGATCCTCCTTTTTCTGAGGACCCTTAGGGGCAGCAGGAGCTAGGAGGGGCTTAAGCGAGGCAGTGTTTTGTTTACTACCTAGTACAGTAGCGTATGACGAGGCTGCCTTAGAGGCCGCCAAGGCGTTAGCGGTCCGTGCGTAGGTAGATTTTTTCGAGGGAGAAGGAGGGGGGGAAAGAGGCGTGGAGGTGTTGTCCCTAGCTAGGATACGAAGGGGGGTAGGCTATTGAGTAGAGGGTTTCGAGGGGGGGAGCGATCCAGAGGTGTACGAGTAGTGGAAGGAGAGGCAAAGGGAGGCGATCTAGTTACAGAGTTCCGTTAGGGATAGAAGGATATCCGTTGGAGCTCGATTAACTATTAGACTTAGGTGGTTATCGACTACTTCTATAGTCCCGCCGAAGAATAATTGACCGATCTTGTTCCTCTCTAGTACTTTAGAAGAACCAGAGACGAATTGGGCCTAGATATTCGGGAGGGGGGGTAGGAGAGGGGGGGGGAGACTCGAGAGAACATGTCCTCGAAAGGAAATTAGCGCTTTAGTCTAAAGCAGAAGTAACTAGATCGTTTAGAACAAAAAATCTAGTTCGAGAAAAAAGATGTGTGTGTAATTAAACCTTAAATAAGTTTTCTTTCCGATAACGATTGTTAGAAAAACTTGATAGAATAAATAAGAGAATAAAAGAGTAAACAATAGTAAGTAAAATATAATGTAAAAGAAGTACCGTATTAATTAAATTATAAGATATAAATGTTTAAATAAAAAATCCGTTCGAGGGCCGATTCAAACTATATACTATAATAAAAGTACTATAGTAAAAGTATCTTAGAGAAAAAACCCGACTTTTTTAGACGATCTAGAGACTCTCGATCGAGAATCTAAAACTGAATATAGTTCTATAATTTCGACTACCGAGTAATAGAACATAGGCGAGTTTTTTATATAAATAATTGATCTTCAACCCTCACCATTTAAGGTTTCTGCATTTCTTGATAGCGTTATCCAAAAGTCTTTAGGTCGCAACTGAATCACCTTCGGCCGCTTGGATCCGGGAAAGAAAGTAATCATATGACCTGCCATAAGTATGCCCTCATGAATACCGATGGCCCACTTTCTGAGACATGCAAGGCGTGAAGTTTGGACTGTTAGTGGCGACGCAAGATCGCCACTTGTGGGATATAATTACCACGTAAACCGTCCAGATTTCACTTTGCTCACAACTTTTGTTGCAATTCTTACTTGTGTGGGGTTTCGAAAACCTCAGGTCCAGTTACTACATGATCTTGTATCCCGCTATTTGCCAGAAAATCTTTCACGAGTTCAATGATTGCAAAGTCCGTTCCTATAACACTTTCAGTAATGTATCCATTAGCAAATATAGTGAAGACAAACCTGGGGGCCCGACAAGACTAGCTGAGACTGGTAAACTCTCCTTTTTGTGGGTCACCTTGGAATCATATGTCCATGTACCAACTGATCGAACACATCAGCACATTTATTGTCTACAAAAAAAGCTTCTTACTTGGAAACACAAGCTCAGGGCCAACGGTGAAGCTTGTAATATAGGAAGACCAAAAGCCATGCCCGAAGGACTCGTTCGGCACACTGTATTATTTAGCTTGGCTAAAGGGAAGTTGTGGGTTTGCAGCTCACGGCTTTGTTGTATCACGATAGTTCGCACTACTAGCAGTCCAAGGAAGTACAAGGACGGTGTCTAACAGAGAAGAAGAATCGGGACGAAGAAAGTTGTTCTCGAACCAGGACCTGTAGACTTCTACCTGTACCACCGCTGCGGCTCTCTCCGCATCCGTTGTGTTCTCTCCAAATTTCCTAAAAGCGGAATTAGCGAAGACTTCTTGAAATGCTGTAAATCGTACTATCTGTTGGCAATACTAGGCGGAATATACAGATCGCGGCCAAATTTGTTATTGAAATCGGCGACGAATTGGCGATTGTTGTGCCACGAATCATAGTTGAGAATGTACTCGTATGTCTAAATCTAAACTCAGCGACCGGTCGAAATATGGGAACAGAGAGATGGCTTGCCTTTAAGAAGTATTCGTCAAAAGTCTCGGTGGATTTATAAGGACACTTCTCTAGCCAAAGCTTTGAGAAATCAACAGGCGTTCGCTTGACATTCAGGTAGACTTCTAACTTTTGAACAAAATCTTCGAATACATCTAAAACTTGTTTGTTAGTAGACATAGCACGCTCTCGAGATGGATTAGTATAATTAAGTGGATACAATAACCGAGTTGGTTTTTCCCCTAGAGGTATTTGGTTAGTTACCCCCACGAAAAATGGCGAAGCTAGTAAACCTACCGAGGGCTCAGAGAAACGTTTAGCACCAAACTAGTGGTGTACAAATGAGAGGGTAGATATTGCATCACGTGTGAGGAATGCTGGCACGTCGAATTGCCTATACAAACACCGTATATTAGTATAGAACATCTATTAGAAACGCGGTCTACAAACCGGCTACTGGGTATGATGCCATCCATGGGCATGACTTCGTACATGGGTTTGAATCTGAACAAGCCCGTATAAGCAGCTGGCCATCGAATACTTCCGCTTACTAAACCTGAAGTCAGTAGAGCAAGAGTTGGCTGCCTTACGTAACGTAACTGTCTATTCTAATAGTATAATCGAGCTAGCTATAGGAAGCAAGAGTAGAGCCGCTTTTAGAACTGCTACCGCCTGGGACAAGATACCCGTTACCTCGAGGATTAAAAGGGGCGTGTATATCAATCCAGTCTCTAGTCGGAATCTCTCGGTTAGCAAATATTGTCGTCTTGGTCTTGCCAACGATGATAGCTCCGAGATCAATTAACTTCTGGACGCTAGATGCAGATTTAGTACTAGGCGGGTATATCTGCCTGTAACTTCTGCTCGATCCGGCAGTCTTTATACCTTTCAAGTTGTATATATCCTTTACTGCAATGCGAGCGCCGTGGAGGGGCTTTTACTTGTCAACAGAGAAGTACAATCTAGAAGGCACAGCCACAGTATTCGCAAGGGAGAAGACAGACACATCAAAGGGGAGATAGGTAGCCTTAGTTAAGTTGTGAGCTCTTACATAGATAGGAATACTAACGATGAATCATCCTCTGTATTCGGAATAGTAGTCAAATAGAATACTTCTGAAGTATCTTCGTACAGTCTCCAAGCTTGATAGAGATTTTCTCCTTCAGTAAAATATAGCCTAGCTTTCTATTGCTGGACGCTAGTATACTCCTACTTCTACATTCCATTTTTTTTAGAACATCGATCGCAGAAGGCTCCAAACTGAGGTTGGTAGAAGCGGAGTTTACATAAGTGATAATAACTACCTGTAAGAAGTCTAGGCTAAATACATTATCTTGATTAACGAACTCTAAAATTAGCTTTTCCGCCCAAGAGCTATTCAGGGTCGGACCAGTGCCCTAGAGAACTGTGACTGGTTAAAGTGTCAATACCTTCAACGGGAGATACTAGACAATAATTAACACAAGAACTTGAAGCTTCTATATAGGGGGTTGAGTTACTGACTCCGACTATCTTGGAGTAGGCATAGTATAGGCCCGCAGTCAGCGGAATCCAATATTTAGACGCCATGTTCCTCCGAGTTCTGATGGAAGGTTGATGGAAAGTTGGGAATGATTGAGAAAGCAGTTTCGTAAGATGTTGCTTTGAAAGGGGAGAACTCTTCAATTTGTAAAAGTAAGGGACACGTAGACATTAAATACCAGTAACCTGAGTTGACGCTAGTACCACTAGTGCCGCGCTAGTGAGAAGTGAGTGAATATCAAATATCTTGTAACAAAAGTTATGAATGACTGAAGAAGCGGTTTCGTAAGATTTTCCAGGTATTTCATAGTCATCGATTAATAGTATACAGAGTTTGAAAGCTAGGAGTGACACAGGATTGAGTGGGTAAAGGAGGAAAGAGGGTAAAAAAGGGGGCCAGAATTATCAGCTGTTGCTTTCTCTCCTACCTACGTCGTATATACTAATAATACTTTAAAAAGTCTGGTGATTTCGCTAGATAGAATAGATAAGTTATTTCTTAATAGCCTAATAAAAGGATAGAAAGATATAATAGAAGTCGAAAAAAAGAGTTGGAATAACTAAGCTACAAACGCCCTACAATACGCGATACAAAATCAATAGGCCTTAAAAGAGGGTCCTAAGAACTAATATAAATGAAATCCTAGCTACTATTGTTTAGTATAAAGAAACTATTGAAATTCAAAGAAAACCTTATCTCGAAAAGTTAGATTCAGGAAGTACGGTTGTTGAGAGTGTATTGCAATGGCGTTTCGGACATTTGTACGTCAATGTCATGCTGAGACAGCTTTGGTTGAGATACCTGATCTACCCAACATAACGGACAGCCACAGTTTCGATGTGTTTGCTGCCTTGTTCTCTGGAGTCCATATGTAGCTGTATTGACCCTTACTGAAGGTCTGTTGCGCAACATGTACCTGATTTCTGCTGTGAAGGCATTATCCAATGGGAAGTCATAGATAGCACCCGCTTCGAATAATCGCGTGGCGATGTTGATGTCACCTCTCTTACAGGCTATATGCAATGCGCTCAAGGGCCTGCCTCCCTGGGCGTGGACGTCTGCATTTTTGGCAAGCAGTATGTTGACAATGCCCAGGTTGCCGCCCACACATGCTGCAATCAGCGCCGTGCCGTAGGGCCCACCCGGAGCCGCAACATCAGCCCCGTGGCCCAACAGGAGCTCCACAATTGCTGTATGGCCGTATTGACAGGCCTCATGAAGCGCTGATCGGGTGAAGTTCTTTCTGGACAGTCTCGAGCACTCAACCAGTCTTTCCAGTTCTCGGAGCAATACCTCTACCACTTGAATGTGACCCTTCCTAGCCGCCATTTCGAGTGGGAAGCCATTCTGAGTCATCCCGTCAACATCGGCTCCTAGCCCTATGATCAACTCGACAAGCAAGGGGGAGCTCTGGTCACTCGCGCACGCTGCCATCAGCGGGGTGCTCCAGGGCAGTTCTCTGCCGTGTTCCCCGGCCACGCTGTTGATGTTGTAGCCGCCTTCCAAAGCTCGTGCAAGAGTTTCGACTGCTCTGTAGACTTCTGGGCTCGCAAGGCCATATCTTTTGTGGCCGCGTCTCTCGGTAGCCTCGGCCTCAGCCTCGGGTGCATCAGTTGCAGGCTTTAATTCTCCATACCCGCCGCCTTCAAGACCTTGGAGGTAGTTTGCGACTTTGTCCTGCATTGGTTCCGTGCTTTGTCTAGAGAGACCCCTGATGGGCGCGGGGGCTTTCATGCCTGCTGATGTCGGATCCCCATAGTTGTTTGGGCGAAAACCACCTTTGTGTATCCGACCCACGTTGATATACGCTTCAGAGCTGGACCGCAGCCAATCTTCATACGTCTTGTGCAGTAGTTGGCTGCGGTCCAGATTTTCTGCTTCGATCCAGGCACGCACAGCGATTTCCGCAGCAGGGTCATCGGCCACCACGAGATCGGATCGTGGGTATAGCCCCCCGTGCATGGCCTTCAACTTGCTAGAGAGCCCTCTTTCTCCATCCTCCCAGCTGTCTAACTTTCCGGTCCGAAATCTCCGTTTGTAGTTTTGCCCCTGAACCGTCTCGTCGGCCGATCGAGTGCAGGACGAGAACACGAGCTCCCGATAACGCTTTCTCAGCTCCAAGCTAACGTCAATCATGGCTCTGTCGACGCGACTTTGGTAAATGACGTCTTCAATTTCCAGATCGTCTCCATTGAGAGGGTTTTTTGCACGGTGCGTCTTCTTGTTGTAGCCCAAACCGAGGCCGGTGTGGCCAATATTCAGTATAAAGCTGTACTGGCTGCCCTGAATCCTAACGAAAGATTCGACCTGTTTCATGAATACAGATTTCAGGTGGTCATACGACATTCTGTCCGGATTGTCGCCTGTTGGCACAGTCTTTTTGGCCAATTTTATCAGATCATCGGGGAAAAACACCATGATCAATGGCGGGAACAGGTGAAGATGGGATGAGTCAAAATAGTTGGCGCCGAATTGCTGGTTGGAGAACTCCTTAATCTTCTCTTGGAGAATGTCAAAAGACGCAAAGTGGATGCTGTAGCCTTTGAGCATCGTGGTTTTGAAGAGTCTGTATACATGGGTATACTCCAGGCCCCGTCGCTCTCGTTTCTGATAGACCTGTTTGGAAATGTGGAAGGAGTACCATGCCATGGTTTTCGCCAGGTCCTCTTCTCTGAGGTCAATTTGAACAGTCCGACCAGCACGTCTGTCCAGCTCTGGCCAGAGAAGATCCAATATACCTAGCACTTTCTCGTCTGTCGATAGGTATGTGCTTGCATAATCTACACGTTCAGGACTCATCTTTACCCCCCTGGTCACAAGACTGGGTTTGTGTTCGACTTGATTCCAGGGACCTTTCTGTGAAGTATTGTGACCTCGGTCCAGATCATGGGACACAATCGCATGGTGCACCTCTGAGGCGACGAGCGCATCAAATTCGTGAAGGAAGTAACCTTGCTGTAGCCCGTGTTCCATGGACGAGGCTGTGTTCTCGACAATTTGCTGACTAGGCTCGTAGAGTCCACGGTGACAGAACACGTAACCAAGCTCACTCCGGAGCCTAGGCGGCTCCCCGAGTGGTCTTCTAAGTAGGTCTTTGGGACAACAGAGATGCTTTTGCTTTGGCCAGCTGAGTCCCGGAGGTAGGTTTGGCTCTCTTCGGGGGTTTACATGTTGTCGATGTATCGATGCAGGACCACCAGCATCGGTCGAAGAGGGGTGTATAGAGGGGCCGGTATTAGACATCGCGTTTCCTGACAAAAAAAATCAGTTTGGAGTGGGTGTGTCAAAATAGGCCACTTTCGCACTGGAGCATAGCAAGAGGAGGAGCCGTCGATTTAAAGCGTTTGATCTGTTGGGAGAAGCACGGGTAGTCCTGCTCGCGGATGTCACAGTTCTGATTTGCGCAAGCAAGATGTGATTCTGCCTCTCACATATTGGACCATTGGAAGAACGGACAGGGGCTTTGGTATTAATACACCATTCAATATAAGGCTCTAACACTTGAGTAAGCTTACCTACGAGAGCCTGAAACTTACAAAACCCCTATATTAGAAAAGAAGGTGGTCAGCGAAGGCAGCCTCCTCGCTTAGTGAATCTTCTCTTAGCGAATCAACACCACCAGAAGGAGTCGATAGGTAAGACTCTGCTTACCTGTGAGAGCCTGAAACTTGCAAATTCGCTACATCGGAAAAGAGGGTGGTCAGCGAAGGCAGCCTCCTTGCTTCGTGAATTCACTTAGCGAATCAACACCACCAGAAGGAATCGATAGGGTGTGCAGCCCTGGGCGGGCAGGGCCTTTTCCTATAGTATAGCGTATTTATAGTTAGAGGTCGGCGTGACGATCGCCAGCCTGGCGCTCAAAAATGCAACTGCAGGGTCTCATTTATTCACAGGAGGTTTGTGGTATGGGACACAATAACCCCAGATTTATTTTGGGCTGGGTTGAGCGCAAGCGGCAGAAAAGCAGCTCCCACATTTGTGCACTTTGTACTCGAGTAATGGCCTGTGTAACCAGAATAGTCACATAGGGCACTGATGCATGAGCACTTTGCAAATACCGGTATCCGTCAGGTCTCGCTTCGAACATCTGCATGCTTTTAGCCATGTGCACCTGAGGAGGGGAAATCCCATTGCAGGTTTCCCTGACCTATACTTATGGATAAGTAGCATACAGAGCACCGTGGTCAGGTATATCCTAAAGTACTCCGTATGGTGGACTTAAACATCCTTATCCCACCAGGATTTCTGTTGTTCAAGTACAATATACACTGGTGTCTCATCTTTCATCTGCTACCCGCCCCCTTCTTGGTGCAAGTACATAGGTAATTCGAGGTGCCATGGCCCAGCAAGCTCCGTATTCGTACAGCCCTATCCAGATTAACCAGTTCCGACTGGTGAAGTTCGTCCAGCATGAAGCTCACACATCCGCTGTTCTTAAACCTTTCTCGGTTAAAGGACCACACCCCGCATACTATGCCCTCACATATACATGGGGTAACAACACCAAGTCCTGGTGCTTTGAGATAGACGATCAGCTACTGCCTGCCCTCGACTCGGTCGAGCCCTTCATCCAGGCTCTAAGATGCAAAGGTGCGCTGTCCAACGACAGGTGGTGGTGGATTGATTCCATCTGCATCGACCAAACCAACATGGAAGAGAGGGGCCAGCAAGTGCAGCTCATGGCTCAAATCTATCGGAGCGCTGACCTAGTCGTTGCTTGGCTGGGGGCCGAGTCGGATGATAGCAACCTGGCTGCCGACTTTATCCAGCTACACGGCGACCTGACCGAGCAAGGCTACGACGTCGCGGGCTTCCGTGCAATGCTACAACAAGACACCTACCGACTGCAGTGGACAGCATTGACGAACCTCTTCGCTAGGAAATGGTGGTCTCGGATTTGGACTGTGCAGGAGTTTGTGCTAGCCCGGAAGATTTCATTCTGGTGTGGCACCAGGGAGATGAGCAGACTCGCCGTCTGCCGCAGTCTCTCCATTGCGGATAAATGCACCTCAGTCGGCATCAAAGAGACGCCTGGCTTCGCCCATGCAAACCACCGCAGGAGGGCATTGGATTTGTACGAAGAAGCTGAGAAGAGGGAGTCGGACGAGTCGGACGCTGCCGCCGGTGAGAAGAATCAGAAGAATCAGAAGATGGGTCTTAGCCTTGTAGCCCTGGCCGCCTACTTTTCCTGTATGGATTCCACGGATGAGCGCGATCGGCTCTACGGTCTGATGGCGCTCGCAAGCGACGGGTACTTGCTTGACGTCGATTACAGCCTCGACATTTATCAGGTGTGCTTGAATTTTGCCCAAGCCTTCATCGCTCGCCACAACTCTCTCGATATCATCTGTTTTGCCTCGATATACAGCCCGCCATCGGCAGAGAGGCGCGGCCCGTCCTGGTTACCTCACTGGCAAAAGATAACGCCTCCAATCATACCACTGATGGTCAGCCAGAGCTCCAAGACCCAAATTGGCAACCTGCGGGGCATCGCCGCCCTCAATGTCGACCCCTCGATTCAGTACTCGGCATCTCGGAACAGGCCAGCCGCACCCGAGTTTCAAGGCTCGGCGCTGCTCGCTCGTGGCGTCGTAGTTGATGCCGTGGACGGTTTGGCAGGATCTCGTCTGTCGGAACTTTGTCAAGCTTCTTTATGGGAGTCAGCGGAATCATCGTGTGGTTCCATTTGCACCTGCTCCGCGACCGACATCATGACCAGCGTCTGTAGAAGTCTGACGCTGGATCGAAAAGACCGGTATCTGCGATATGCCATGCCGACTGCAGAGTTTCTTGGGGATTTGATGCAGCTACTTGCACCGCTTGTTTCGTTAGATCAACAGGACCTGCCTTCTTCCTCTACTCGCCTTCAACCCCCTAAAGAGCTATGTGAATGGTTCTATCGAACGGCACCTCTCCAAATCCACGGCCGCAGCTTCGAAAGCATCTTGCGCGACGCGTACCACGAACCTGACAATATCAGTCTATCTTCCCCAGACGACCCAGCTCCGAATCAAGATGAATACTACCACGACACATTCTTCGGTCGGTTCTTTGACATCGTCGTGAAAAGGTCGCTCCGTTTGATGGTGAGCCGTCACGGACGTCTAGGCATGGTGCCCGAAAAGGCGAAGAAAGGAGATATGGTGTGCATACTCTACGGCTGTAGCGTGCCCGTACTCTTGAGAGTGTTAAGTTCTGAGCGGGGTGATGGTAATAATGGTAATAATGGTATTGATAGTTTCACTTTGGTAGGAGAGTGCTTTCTAGATGGCTGCATGAACGGGTCGGCGCTAGAGGGAATTAGTTATGAGAGGAGTTTTGTTATTCGGTAGCCGCCTAACTATTATTCCATAAAAAGTTTTGGTTCATACTAGTAGTAGTATTAATTGAAATGTTACGTGGTAGCTTCTCTGTCACGTGTACGCTTAGGACTCTACCTTATAGGAAAAACCTAATCTAAGTATAGTCTATATAAACGCCTAGATAATAATTAAAATACTTTAATAATTAGAGTATTAAGAATACTAGAAAGATAATTAGGTTAGAGCCTAAGTAATAAGGTTATATAAGTAATACGTCTTATTTAAAAGTTAAGAAAATTACTTATCTTAGCTTTTAGACTCTCTATAAAAAAAGGTTTTTAGTTATAGTTTCCTCTTTACTATTTACTCTCTATTATCTATTCTATTTACCTACTAGCTATATACTAGCTACTCGACTATCTCTTAACTACTTATCTCGATTCTAGTATTCGATATATAGAACTATATTCTATAGAATTCTATAGAATCTATTTTATATAGAATCCTTCTAGAGTACTTTTAAAAAGAAATAGAATCCTTCTATAGAATATCTCTAGAATTCCATGAATTCTAGAGACTATTTTAACTAATTATTTTAACTAATTAGAAGATAGTATTTATAAGAAAGTAAATGTTATAGAGACTCTCTCTACTAGCTCTAGAAGAGATATAGAGGCGATATTATAATAGTCTATTCGTAATATTATTAATTATAACGGTCCTAACCATTATGTAACGAATACTCAAACTAGCTAACTAAACTTAGCTAGGTGTTCGCTAGTTAGTATACTATGATAAGAAGAAGACTATTAGGTTATTTACTTAGAAGTGAACTCGTTACTTATATCAAAGATATTAAACAATATAATAAGATTAATAACTAAGTTAAGCACGAAGCTCCTATCTAATAGTAAACGTGCTAGTCTTATATAGAACCTTCATACTCGCGTGCTAGCCTGCTAGCTTGGTCTTGTAGTCGCTGCTAGACTACTAGCCTAGTCGCCCCGTCTAGCGACTCTTGGTCACGTAATAATAACCAATAGAAATCCTTAGATCGCTTAGCTATCCTAAGCGATCCCTATTTGCTATAAGAAACCTAGATGTGCCTGTCGAGGGTTACGCCTCTAATTATAACAAGTATTACGTAAACACGTGATTCGTGACACTATCCCCTTTTTAGCTTAGCTTGGTCCCCAAGCTTAAGTACAACTAAAGAAATATCGTTAGAAGGCTATTAGCCTTCTCTTTCTTTTATTATAACTACCCCGCGATCTATACGTCGTACTAATCACGAAGCCCTAGGCAAAGCAATTAATCTATCCGGAAGAAAAATAGCTCCTTACATACGTTACAAATCCGTAAACAAAGATAACGAGTACCTCTGTCTACGCGATCCGAAGCTCTCTTGTTATAGTCGTTATATAATCATAAACAAGTCCTACGACGTCCGGATAGTTAATAGAATACTAGCTACCGGGGAATAAGAGAGTATTAATTCCTAGATTAAACAGTTAGATAATAAAGAGGAGAAGAGCCATACGGTCATAGCCGAGGCTATAGCCCGTATCCGGAGGCTCAAGAAACAAAAACGTCTTTTGTATAAAAAGAGATAAAGGATAATAGCCGCTGGTCTTAACTCGCTCGACGAGTTAGATACTACTAAGGAACTAGAGAGGAAGGACAAGGAGGAATAAGAGGAGAGGAAGCAAAGGAAAGATAAGGCTACCTATCTAGCCGCCCTTCCTACCCCTACTACTTCCGACCCTTTTCCCAACCTAAGTCTCGACCTATCTTTTCTCGAGGCCCTCTCAGGCAATCCTGAGATATAGGACGCCCTAGGTTTCGGCGGTAGAACTCCTAAAGTTCCTCTAAGTACTAAGTAATATTTTTTCTAGGTTCCTAGGTATTCTCTGAATATAGGTAATCTAACTATTTAATCAAGTATTTAATCTGTCCTCTAATAACCCTATAGTCAAGAATCTTCTCGACCTTATATTCGGCGTTTAGGTTAACTAGTTAAATTTCTATATATAGGGCTAGTAGTACTCCCGGTGGTACTAGTTCGAGTAGGGATATATAGAATACTAGGTAGATGTTTATTGTCTTTAGTAGTACTAATTCATAATTTAATAGTCCTCTGACCTTCTTGATTTTGAATAGTCCGAGTTTCTTATAGTCTAGTTTGTTACTCGGTCTCCTTGTATTAATGTTTTTCCGTACAAGGTAGACTTTATCCCCCTCTTTTAACGTTGGCTCCTAACTACGTCGTTTATTATAGTAGTATACGTTTCTTTCTACCACGAACTGTAATTCACTTGCGAGTTCTATATACAAACCTTTGATTTTCGAGACCTGGATATAAGCAAGTTGGTTATCTATTGTCGTAGCTAATAGTTCTCGATACGCTTCTAATTTATACCCGAAGTTAGCGTAGAATAGTATAACAAGTGTTGTTTCCGTTGTTAAGCTATTATATACGAATTCTACTAGTAGTAGTAGTTTAACCTAATCGTCCTATTAATAATTCATATAATAACAAAGGTATGTCTTAACCACTTGATTTATACGTTCGTTCCCTCTATTTGTCTAGGGGTGAAATACTATTAATAGCTTTCTTTTTACTCCTAAGCGCTCCGTAAGTACTATCTAGAACAATGAGGTAAAGAGCTTATCTCTGTCTAAGATAATCTCTTCTAGTAGTCTATATTTCGAGACTACTTCCCTAAGGAATACAAATACTAGTTCCTCGGCTATACTTAACTCCTTGTATAGTACTAGGATTATATATTTCGTTAGCCTTTCTATAATAACTAGGATCGAGTCGTACTCGACACTTGTTATCGGATCCTTAGATTTCGGTAATTTTACTATAAAATCTTAAGAGATCGACTTCTAAGGGGTTAGTAGTATCGGAGTAGTGCCTATCTGTCCGTAGGGGGCATGGCGGGGAGCCTTGCTCCTAATATAGGTATTATACTCCGCTATTACTTCCTTAACTACGGCTACTACCTTCTTAATGTAGTAGTTCCGTCTAATCCGTTAGAGAGTTCGGCGAACTCCTTGATGTCCATAGGCCGGTGCCGTATAGTATTCCGTAATAAATTCTTTTACATATAAGTCTAGGACCCAGATCTTGCCGTTCTTTGTCTTTTCGATCTTGTCTTATAACTATACTACTCTAATTTTATTGTCCCAAGGGCTCTCCTTGGTTATAGCAGCGATTTCATAAATCGTTAGGGCAAGGTCTCCGTTCTTAAGGGTTTTTAAGATCGTAATCTTTTTATACTCCTTGTCTCCTTCGTAGCCTAGTTTCCGGCTAAGCGTATCTACTCGTACGTTCGACGTTCTACTAACGTGACGAATCACAATGTTAAATCTAGCTAGGATTTGCGACCACCTAGCGAGTCTCCTATTACTAAGCTCCTTAGTTATTATAAATGTCTTCAGATTCTCATAGTTAGTAAGGACAGTTACCTAGTGCTTTATACCCTAAAGGTAAATCTTCTAATACTCTAAAGCTAGGACTATAGCGAGGAGTTCTTTCTCAAAGATACTATAGTTCTACTAAGCTAAATCTAATGTTTTCGAGAAGTATACGACAGGCATTAGCTTCCCGTTCTTATTAGGCTGTAAGTGTATAGCTCTAATAGTAGTGTCCGAAGCATCTGTCTTAACAGTGCTTAGTTTGTCGACGTCGTGATTCCTAAGGATTAGCTCCTTAGCGAATCGCTTCTTAATTTCCTGAAATGCCTATTCCGTCGTCTTATCCTAGGAGAATGTCTTATCTTTCCTAGTTAAGTCTGTTAGGGGTTTAGACAATCTAGTATAGTCCGCTATAAACTGTCGACAAAAGTTAGCGAATCCCTAGAATAATTAGACGTCCTTAACGTTCTCGGGTAATTTCTATTCTACGATTACCTTAATTTTGTCTAGGTTAACTTCTATTTGACCAGGGCTAATTATATATCTAAGGAAGATAGTATAAGTTATTCTAAACTTATACTTCGATAACTTAAGGCGGGAGTCTACGGTAGCGAGTCTCCGCAAGACCTCTCTAACGTGTCCCTAATAGTCTTCCTTTTGTTCTAAGTATACTAGAATGTTATCTAGGTAATAGATAATAGTTACTCCTAGAAGGTCTTCTAGAATATTATTGTTTTGTCTCTAATAAGTAGCTAGTACGTTCGTAAGTCCGAATAGTATTATATTATACTCGTAGAGTCCTAATAGCAAGACGAATGCCGTCTTCTATTTATCTCCCGGCTTAATCCTAATTAAGCTAAAAGCATTTTGTTAGTCGAGCTTAGTAAATATCTTGGCTCGGCCTAACTTGTCCCGTAAGTATTGGCCGGTTAGTAACGGATAAGCGTCCTTAACCGTAGTATTATTAACTTCTCGGTAGTTAATACAAGCTCTTCCTTTTAGATCGTCTTTTTTCTTAGCGATTAATATATTCGAAGCGGTCGGTGACTCTGACTTCCGAATATGTCCTTTCTTAATTCCTTCCTTAACGTACTCCTTAAGTAGCTAAAGGTTCCTCTAATTATAAGGTCGAAGCTTTTGCTTCCTAAGGTCATAACCCTCTTTTAATTTAATCTTGTAATCCTATAGGCAATGTTTGAGAAGGGTACGCATGTCCTCCGGGTTCTCGAACAGATCCTTAAATTCTCTATACTACATAGGTAACTCTGAATCGGCTCCTTTGCCGACCTATAGAGGACCCTTTCCTAGGTGTCCGGGCTCTTTAGAAGAAGTAGCGTAAACTTTGTTCCGGCCTTATAGTTATTTGTACGAACCCTCGTAACTACAATAACTAAAGGTAATCTTTCTTACCTTCTAATTAATATCTAGATTATGTTCTCTAATCTAAGGCATACTAAGAATCGCTTCCTTGCTTCCTATTTCAACAATATCGAACTATGTGTCTAAATAGTGTCCGTCGATAGTAGTTTTCGTTAGAATAGTACTCTAGTTAATTATTCCGTTCTAGTATCCTATTTCTGTCCTATCTACTACCGTCAACTAGTAGGGTACCGTCTTCCTAATAGGGACGTTTAGTTTCCTAGCTAATTTCGGGGAGAGGAAGTTTCCTATAGCTCCCGAGTCTATTATTACTTAGAGTTCCTTCCCTCGTATAACCGTAGTTACTACTAACTGTTGGTCTCCGGAAGTGGCGTAGATTTCCTTATCCTAGCTAGCGTAGCGAACTAGGAATAGACGTCTGTCTCTACCTCTCGTAGGTAAGAACAAGACTCCTATCTCGTCTACCCGTTCTACTATATACGTTCTATCTATATATAGGTCTAACTATACTTTCGGGAGGTCTCCTACGAAGTTTGGCTTAGGTTAACTAACGAACTCTAGTTCGCTTACCCATCTCTATTCGCTAGTCTATAGAGTTATGTCGTATACCCTCTAGGTGTCTCCGACCTGTGGCAGTAGTTCTAGATATACCTCTTCTTAAGGTTCGTTATCTAAGTTATTCTCGTCGTAATACTTAGTAGCTTTAATAACTATTTGTCCTAACGGGATACTTTTGAAAGTTATCTAATAGTGTGACGGTCCTGACCATCACGTGCCACTTGTATCACGTGGCGTCGCTCAGCGACCCACACCATGTACTTAAACTCGAGCTCTCTCGAGCTCTCCTCTTCTCCTCAGCTTAGAATCTTCGAATAGACAGTTCTACGATTCCATAACCTACACCTTGGACGCCCACGGGCAACATATCGTACGTGTCGTTACATTATTCTAAGCTCAACCACACTGCCTGGGAAGGCTTTACTGAATATCCCTTCCTGTCTATCCGTCGCGGTAGAAGGACCCTACGATCCTCATTTGCCTAGCCGCAGAGCTTTTCAAAGGGACTTGAGAAGATCTAGCGAGCGGAGCGCCCTGGATATACGCTAATTTAGAAGATAGACTTTCTTTACGCGTACACCTTACCTTTACGACCTACAGTCACAACCTTATCTTTATAACATATTCACTAGTTGCTACGATGGTACTAAAAGCGCGTCCCGCGGGAGCGTACCAAAAGAACTCCTTAAGAGTAGGACAAAGCTCTACCGACAATGCCGACACCCAGGACAACACAATCTAGGTCGACGACGGCATACCCCTAGCTGTTAGTTATATGTAGCAAGACTCCGACTACGACGATGCCGAGGAGGTTAACGTATCCCAGCTTTAAGAGCAGATCCGCGTCCTCTCTAAGAACTAGTCTAATACCGACAATATGCTAAGCCAGATCTTCGATCGACTTACTACTTTAGGCAGTATAAATAATAACCTACCGGCAACCCTGTCACCTTTACCTTAACATGTCGCTTAATCTATTGAACGTAATACCCCTGATTCTGCGACACTAAGCTTGAGTACTAGCTACAAGTACTTAAAGAAACAGCCAGACCCACAGCTCTTATCTAATGGACAAGACCCTACTTTTCCTAGCTGGAAGATCCAGATTCAAGGCAAATTTAGGAGCAACGTAGACTACTTTTAAGACGAAGAAGACAAGATGCTTTACCTGTTCAACCGTACTACTAGAGACGCTCAGCGATACCTTCAGCTACGCTACGATAAAGACTCCTAGACACGTTTTGCCTCTGCTAGAGAGATGATCGAGTACCTTACTTCTATCTACACAAACCCGAACTAAGTACGAGACGCTAGATACGAGTATAACCATTACTGTACTATAAAGACAACTTAGACGTTCGCTGAGTTCTAGACCTAGTTCCTACACCTAGCAGGAGAAGTACAAATCCCTTAAGACAGCCTCCGCTTAGACTTGTACAATAGACTAACGACACCCCTCCAGAGAGGAATAGCCCTAATTCTACGGACTCTCAGCACATACCAGGAGTTGTCAGCAAGCTGCTTGTCTTTAGATACTGAGTTAAAGCGTATTACCGTAAGAGAGGAGCGCCAGAAGCGATATAGAGGAAAGTTAACTACATAAGCCCTACAAGCTTCAGCCTTAGCGCCGACATCTGACTCTGTTCTACACTCTCAACGCTCTACGTCCGACACATCATCGAGTACTATAAACCTTGCCCCTAAGCGCGCTACTAGTAAAAAGCCCCGACCAAACGAAGCAAGACGCCTAGTGCCTGCAGATGCTAACATTGAGCCTACCTATTATAACTGTTATAAGAAGGGACACTTTGCTACTACGTGCTTAGAGCCAAAGCGAGTAGAGGTTAAGGAGATTGAAGGAGAACTAGCGGACGAGGAGCTTGTGTACGATTTAGGAAAAGAGGAACCCTAGGCCAAGACTCCTGCCTAGGGTATACTCTTAGTCTGAAAAAGATTAATTTAAGTCGATTAATAGGTGGAAAGTACTTTACAGTTCCCTGTACTCTAGGAAACAATAGAATTGTAATTATAACCTACGCGTTGATTAACACTGGAGTAAACGGCTTTGCTTTTATTAATACTACTTGTGCTACCGATATAGCTAAGTTCTTTAACCTTATACCTGAAAAATTAAAACGACCTATTGCAACTAAAGGATTCGATGGTAAAGCAAGTAAGTCTGTTACTTATATCCTCACCCTTCAACTCTCTGTAGATGGAAACCGACAAAGAGACATCCCCTTCTGTATCCTGGACCTTGGCAACCACGATATAATCCTTGGACTTAAGTGGATGACTTACTTCAAAATCTGGCTAAATCCAGGACAAGGAAGACTAATGTGGCCTGACGACGACGAGCATTCTGTCCCGCCTACTTTTCAGAAAGAGATCCTTATACCTAGAAGCCACATCGCCCCTCAACGCACCCAGACTAATCATCAGCAAGACGTACTAGCCAGGGAACGTGCTATAGAGAGGGAGGATATAAGACGTCAGGATGGCAGACAAGGCAAGCCCTCTCGTATCATCGCCCGCCCCGTCAGTCCACCTCCGTCTAGCATTCTCTTAGAAGAGATAGACTCAGGTTATGAGAGCTAGGACATAAGCGAAGTTAAGACTATTAGTGGCCGGAAGCACGAATGGGATATACGAGATAAGATACGTCGAATACAGTAGGAGCTCAACCTACTAGAAAACATACTCTAACTGTCTACTTCGTTAGACTCCCTAGTATAGCAACCCCTGCCTTCGGTGGACATCGCTCATATTAGTGTAAACGGATTCCACTTTTACCTACGACGAAAAGAGAATGTGTTCTTTCCTACAAGCCTATATAAGTTAGACTAGATAATCTAAGAGAAAGAGACCCTCGAAGATAACGACTAAGCAACTATCTAGGAGATCAGGGACAAGCTGCCTTTACGCTATAGCTTGTACGAGGATGTGTTCTCAAAGGCAGCATTAGACAAGCTCCCGCCTCACCGCTAGTACGATCACCGAATTGAGCTAGAAGCTCTAAACACCCTTGGATATAGCCCGCTGTATCACCAGTCAGCAGATAAGCTCAAGGCTATTAAGCAGTATCTGGTTGAGAACCTAGACAAGGGATTTATCGAGTCAAGCCAAGCACCCTTTGCCTTACCTACCCTCTTTGTACGTAAACCAAATGGTAGCCTACGCTTCTGTATCGACTTCCGCAAGCTTAATGCTCTTACTCGCAAGGATCGTTACCCCTTACTGCTAATAGACGAGACCCTTGCCCGCCTTGCTAATGCAAAGCTCTTTACAAAGCTCGATATCCGTCAGGCTTTTTATCGTATCCGAATGCACCTAGACGCGGAAGACCTGACGACTTTCCGTACTAGGTATGGTTCGTACAAGTGTAAAGTACTCCCTTTTGGTCTCACGAATGGTCCCGCAACGTACTAGCGCTATATGAACGACGTGCTTTTCGACTACCTAGACGACTTCTGCACCGCCTACTTGGACGACATCCTTATTTACTCCGACAACCCTCTTTAGTATGACGAACACGTACAAAAGGTCCTCTAGAGACTCCGTGATGCTGGCCTATAAGCAGACATTAAGAAGTGCGAATTTAGCGTTACTTGTACAAAGTACCTTGGCTTTATAGTTAGTATAGACGGCATTGAAGTAGACTTAGACAAAGTCTCTGTAATCTACGAGTGGAAGGAGCCGAGTATAGTTAAAGGAGTCCAGTCTTTCCTTGGTTTTTGTAACTTCTATAGACGCTTTATCCGAGATTACGGCATTATCGCTAAGCTACTTACGCGATTGACAAAAGCCACAACTCCCTTTGTTTTTGACGAGCCGTGCCGGCAAGCCTTCCAGGAACTTAAGCGTCGTCTTGTTTCGTCCCCTCTTCTACGACACTACGATCCTACGCTAGAATACAAGCTAGAAACAGATGTATCTGATAGAGTAGTAGCTGGTATCCTCTCTTAATTACACCCTGACGGTGAATAGCATCCTGTAGGCTACTTTTCAAAGACTATAGCTCCTGCCGAATGCAATTACGAGATCCACGACAAGGAAATGCTAGCTATTATACGCTCCCTAGGCCACTGGCGTCCTGAACTGCAAAGTACGCCTTCTCGGTTCAAGGTGTACACAGATCACAAAGTACTTGGGTATTTCATGACAACTAAACAGCTTACTAGCCGCCAGGCTAGGTGGGCTGAATTACTCTCTTAATATTCCTTTATAATCATGTACTAGGTAGGCAAGGACAATACGTAAGTAGATGCTTTATCACGAAGAGAGCAAGACGTCGGTCCCTAGGACGAGCTTAAAGTATTCATCCGTACTAAGGCCTTGCTACAGCCAGAACAACTTGACCCAGCGATCCTGGAGAACAATAGCCTAGACCTCGCTCCCTTAGACGAAGCGATACGCGAGCCGAGTCAATTAGTAGAGCGAATC